>JAQZBX010054615.1:0-18605 GCA_029593785.1 Cabassous unicinctus
GAATTTAATTTTAAAAGAAAGGAAAATCATTATTTGACAGAGAATGTCTGTGGGTTACAGGTGATGCTTGAGTCACTGGTTCAAATCAGCTAAGAAAGATCACACTGGGCTAGACTCAAAGACCTAAGTAAGGGGAGGGACAGGTTTCAGGCAGTCACCTCACTTCCCTCTTGCTGTGAAATAAATGCAGCTCTGAATATTTCTGACACTGCACTAGGAACTGAAATAAAGGAGAGCTCAGGCAAGGGGAAGGCAAGTCTTCAGGGGAATAGGCTCAGGGGAGAGGGAGAGAGGAAGCTTCAGAACCTTACAGGAAACCCCTCCCCACATAACACCTGCTATTGGGACTGATTCTTGTCTTTATTGGTCCTGAGCACCCCCTGCAGCCCATCTCTTTCCTGCAGGGGAGATTTTTGCCTGGGCTCACACTTCCTTCCCCTCACTGTGTCTCTTGCACAGTAATAAGTGGCTGTGTCCTCAGCACTGATGGAGCTCAGCTGCAGATAGTACTCATTCTTGGATGTGTCAACAGTGATGGAGATGTGGCCTTGGAAAGCTGGGTTATATCTTGTACCCCATTTCAGTACCCCATCCACTCCAGCCCTTTCCCAGGATGCTGGTGGATCCAATTCCAGCCATAACTGTTGGTGATAGAGCCCCTGGAGAGAGAGCAGGTGAGGGAGAGGGTCTGTGAGGGCTTCACCAGCCCTGGGCCTGACTTCTTCATGGTAAGCTCAGACAGGACACCCGGGGAAAAGAAGTCATTTTGAGTCTGTCCTACCCCACAATCAAGCCCTTGTGAACACCTGAACCCCAAAGACCCTCACCCAGGGGAGCTGCCAGCAGGCAGAGGAGGAGCCCCAGCATCTGCATGGCCATCTGATCATGAAGACCCACCACACAGGCCCAGCCTGTGACAGGGATTTCTTCTGTGAGGCCCCAGGGTGATTTGCATGTGGGATCCCTGTGGGTTCAAGAACTAATCTCCTGACAGTCACTATGTTTCCCGATGCTGAGTGCTGGGTGACGGTGAACAAACAAGCCTATCTCTGCTTGACCAGGCTCCAGCACTGGCCATGAAAACCTCTAGACCTGTGAGAGCTGCCTCCACCCAACAGAGTGGATTTTGGGGTAAATTATGCAGTCTGCACAGCATGGAGCCAGTGTCTGCATCATTCCAGGTCATTGGTCACCCTTTCCCCATTGTTTCTGATCCCAAGAGAAGGTAATGTTAGGAGCCACATCCCAGCACTGATATAAGAAAATGACCTCATCTGTGTCAACCAAATCAAAGGACACCTGTCTTGAAATAACTAGCCATATTTGAGAAGAATCCACACATCAAACCTAGAAAAGGAGAGAAGGGTAGTGAACAGGGCAAAGTGACCCTCAGTTTACAGGATCCCAGAGACAATGGCACTTTCAAGGGGAAGCAGGGCTAGCTTCATCAGCAAGTGGACATGGAGCACACATGTGTGGAATGAAGAATGTCCTAAGCAGGAACAGTTGCAATCAAGGACCTCATCCTGCCATGCTCTGCTCTCACAAACTGCCTGCTTTGTCAACACAGAGAAAGGGCCTCTCATCAGTCACTCCATCCAGGGCTCCAAGGCTGCATGGATAGGGGATGCTGCTCATATGTTCTGGAGGACTTACCTCAAGTGCTCCTCAGACTCTCCCCACCCTGCCTTCCCAAGGAGGAGCTGTGACAGGTGATTCCAGACCAGATCACTGCCTGTGAATTCATCTTCTAGGATCTGAGCTCATGGCACCATCAACTGGCCTCTCAGACCCAGGAACAACCTGTTGTCCCAATGTAAATGGGTAAACTCTGTAGGGGAAAGTGTTCTGGTGGGTACTTTATTGTCTTCAGAATTGATGATGTGGAAGACATGGATCTCCATATTGCAAATTTGGGTTCTTTCAAAACTTTATAATTTGCACATAAATCTCACAATATCCTTCCCCAGGGTATTAATTAGATAATATTAATAAGGTATTAGATAATTAATATCCCCAGGAAATTAATTAGAGGACTATTTTTTTATTCCATGAGTGTAATGGACATATACTTTTTCTTGGGTAGGAACACAATGTTTCTATGCTCAGGGGCATGACATTTTGTGAAGTTTGAGGGGATGCCCAACTGCAGAGGAGAGTGACAGTAATTCCATAAGCTGTAGAGTGAGACTTCCAGTCTGTTTCCTCTATAGAGAATCCAGAAGGGTGGCAGGAAGTCTTCTAGAAAGTGATAAAATGCATTTCTATTAAAACTGACGAATATGAGACTTATAAAAATTACAGAGTTTAAATGTGGGTTCCTTCAAGAGCATTCCACAAGTCAAGAAGTTGTGACAACATATGAAGATTCTCTAATCATTTTCTTTGTGAATTTTTAACTGTATACTACCACTATTACATATTTTGAGGATATGTGCAAAACAAAATACAGATACAAAAAAAGGACAAGCAAACAATTATTGGCTCCTGCCCACCACCTGCTGCCTGGGTGGTGGTCTGCAGCTCTGATTGGCTGCCAGGAGGCGGCCAGATGGTGGGCTTCCTGCCAGCGTGGTCCTTGCTGTCCCTGTGTTTACCCGGCTGCGCGCCGACTAGCGGCGAGACCAAGCAGCGCGCAAAGCCAAGAATATGACAAATGTCTGTCTCTGAAAGAGACCTACGTGAAGAGGCTTGTGAAGACTCTGCTGCTGGGCGCGGCATGTGCACCTTCCTCAGGCAGATGCGGAGCGTCCCCGGGCAGGACTTGTAGCAGCTCGCGGGCGACGAGCTCCGCCCCACCCTCTGCAGCAACGCGATCAAAGGGTGAATCTGTAAAATATTTCCTGGACAACTTGGATAAACTAGGAGAATCAGATTACATTCTCTCAAGACAAGATATTCTGCTTGCCAGAAGACCCACCAAAGGCATTCATGAGGGTGACTTTGAAATTAAAAGTGTTCCTTTCAAAATGGTTGATGTAGGTGGTCAGAGATTAGGAAGGAAACATTCGTTTGAATGTTTTGGCAGCATGACATCAAGACTTTTCCTTGTCTCCTCAAGAGAATTTGACCAAGTTCTCACGGAAGACCAACTGACCAATCACCTGACAGAATCTGAACATTTTTGAAACAATCTTGATAACCGGGTTTTCAGCAATGTCTCCATAATTCTCTTCTATTTTTTTTTAAAGACTGTTCTTTCATTTTAATTTATTTTTAATATATTTTTTATTTTTCAAAAGATATTTAGATTACATAAATGTTACATAAAAAATATGATTCCCATATGCCCCACTCCCCCACCTCCCACACCTTCCCACATAAACAACATCCTTCATTAATGTGGCTCATTCATTACAATTGATAAATGCATTCTGGGGCATTGCCACTGAGCACAGACCATAGTTCACATTGTAGTTTACACTCTCTCCCACACAACTCTGCAGGTTATGGGGAGATATAAATTGCCCTATATCTGTCATTGCAATGTCATTCAGGATGATTTCCAAGTCCTGAAAAAGCCCCCGTATTACACCTCTTCTTCCCTCTCCTTGTCCCCAGAGCCTCCAGTGGCCACTGCCTCCACATCAATGTTGTAATTTCTTCCATTGCTAGAATCACAATAAGTCTATAGTCAAATAACAGTAAGTCCACTCTAGTCCATAGTTCATTCCCTAATCCTGAGGATTCTGGGATGATGATGTCCACTCCACCTCTAATTGAGAGGGGGCTTTGATCCCATGCAGCCAATGGATGGGACATCCTTGCTTGCAGTTGTAGGCTCTCTTGTTTCCTTGGTATCGTGGTTGTCCATCCTCACCTCCTTGTTAGCTGTCGTGGGTGAGCCCAATGAACTGGAGAGTAGGTGTTGCAACTCTGTTGAGGCTCACGGCCTAGCTGGCACATGGACAGCCCAATGATTCCAGTCCCTTGGATGTATGCTTATCAACTCCAGCACCAAAAAGAGGTTCAAATAGAAGGGAAAGATGAGCCATGTGTAGGGAAGTCATAACTGAGTCCAACTTTGTCAATCTAAGGAGCACAAACTCCAAAGTAGGGCCCACTGGCAAGGCACCAAACTCCAGAGCTATCTACCCTGACCATAGGACATGGGTGTACACGACAGTATTAATACATGAATGGTTACCTTTAAAGTAAGTATTCTCTGCTTGTGATTAATTGCTTAATTTCCTACATGGTGATAGAGCTTTATATTTAGTATTTCTTTTCTCCTCTGACAAAAATATACTTATTAACATAATTCCATTTATATTAGAATTCCAGAGAAGCATATCTGGATTCTGCACATTCTCTGATACTTGGCATCCAGGCTTTCTAAGACTGGAATTAGTTCTCCCTCTGTCAATCTTGTCTTGCATGCTTCATGGCTCATCCTTCTGACATATGACATCAGCCCACCTTCCCTTCCAGGCTCAGCTGCTGCTTTAGATCATGATCACCCAGTCAGGAAACAACTTTACCTGACAACCCCAGGGGCATCTTCCCTGGATTCCTAAGGCATTTGATGTGTTAAATGAGTCCTTCTTTCTGAATTCCAATCACTTGGATCCTGGGAGGCCCCGACTCCTGGATCTCCTTGTTCATCTCTGTGCTGCTCTCTCTCTATCTATTTTGTGGAATTCTCTTCATTCTCACCAAACACAGGTACTCTTCCAGTCATGCATTTATCCAATCAATTATTCTCACCTATTTTCCTCCTCACCTAGGACCAAGCAACCTTCATCTTCCAAGACCCACATGTGCAGCAGTGGCCTCTCTGCCCGCCTTCCTCCAATGGTCAAGGTAAGGAAGGGAGGCACCTGTACAGCTCAACACTTGTATGAAGGAATCCATCTCCATTGTGACCCAGAGATAGCCAAGGGGGTCCTGGGGCAGTTTCATGCATGAGGAGCTGAGAAGAGAATTAAGACAGTCCCGATGAAATGGGAAGGCCACATACAGGGACACTTGGTCTGGCCTTAAGGCAGGGAGTCAGTGGGTAGAGCAGTAGGTAGGTAGGAGCTGCTCTGATGGGCTCAGGTCACCTCCTCACTCACAGCTGTACAAGGATTTGGCCACCAGGGGATGATCAGGCCCTGTTCCTGAGGTGCCTGGGGATGACCAGAACTGGGAGCAGCCACCTGCACTGCCTGGTGCCCTCTGACAGGGCTCAGGGGGCCTCAGCCAAGACCTCCCCTCCCCTGGGACCCACAAAGCCCTGTCCCACTCTCAACCCCTGCTTATCCTCACGCAAAGGGTGCTGACCAGGGCCCAGTGTGTGGATCAGAAAGCTGAGGTCCTCATTTGCATGAATGGACCCTCCCTTCTCAGAGAATTAGGAGGGCCTGGGAGAGACTGAGGAAGCTCCACCTCAGCTGTGGGGCCCCAGAAGGCAGGATTCAGGGAAAATCTCCACCATAGCCCTGTACCCTCTACTCCTCACCCTTCTTGCTCACTGCATGGGAGACTGGATGTGGGGTCAGGAGTAGGGGTGGTGGGGAGCCACAAGGGACCCTGCTTTCTCCTCTTGCCTCTAGAACCCAGAATCACCCTTTCTGTATCTCCCTCACTTCCATGTTCTTAGGCCCAGTCAGTGCTGACTAGCCACCCTCAGTGTCTGGGGCTCTGGACCAGAGGGTCCCCATCTCCTGCCCTAGGAGCAGCACCAACATTGGACACAGCTGTGGTATGCACTGGTATCAGCAGCTCCCAGGAATGGCTCCCAAACTCCATCAATGAGGACAGCAATCGACCCTCGGGGGTCCCCAGCCACTTCTCCATCTCCAGGTCTAGCTCCTCGGTCTCCCTGACCATCACTGGGCTCCAGCTGAGGATGAGGCTGCTCATCACTGCCAGTCCTATGACTGCAGACTCAGCACTCACACAGGGCTCAAGGAGGCAGGGAGGTGAGTCAAGAACTCCCCTCTCATCTGCCAGGAGGGTGGATGCCCCCACAGCTGCAAGGAGCCTACAAGTCCGTATGAAAATCTGACCAAAATAAGAAGAAATGGAGAAGGACATACTCATAGGCTTAGTATGCAAGTTTAGTTTTAGAAGAAGTTTAATTTAAGAAGGAGAAGGAAAAACAAGCCCTGTGTTCACAATCTGCTTGATAATTTAAAAACAAAATCCTAAAGATGGAACCAAAAAAAATACAGACTAAATAAGTGAATTTAGCAAGCTCTCAGGACTTACAATTAAAATATAAATATCTTTTCTATTTTTGTAGAATGGCATTAAAATGAGTATTGAAATTTAAAATATCCCCATACAGTCACAGCAAAAGTTCTTAAAATGATTAAAATTAACAAAGACATATAAGACATATAATCTGAATCTAGAGACAAAATTAAAATGTCTACAGAAACGGAGATATATATGACATTCACCAATTGGAACACCCAAAATTTTATGGAATCAATTCTACATAAATTCATTTTAGGGAATCTCAGTTATAAAACTGTGGGTCTTTATGAATAGAGATTGACATACTGATCCATGAATTTCAATAGAAATACAAAGAAAGGAAAACAGCCAAGGGAATCTTTATACAAGTCCCAAATGCCTTAAATGAAAGCCCAGAATTTGAACCATAGTTTAATAGCTGATTGGTTTATGAAAACAACAAGAAGCAATTCAAGAGGCTATAGTCAGGTCTTTTTAACAAACAGTGCTGAAACAATTGGAGGGCTACACTGAAACATAAAAGAAATCCTGATCCTGCTTCACCCATATATATAAACTAATTTAACTTGTATAAGAGACCTAAATGTTAACTTTAAAACCACAGTCTTTTAGAAGTTACCTGAAAACTATCCTTGTGATCTCGAGATCTGCAATGATTTCTTAAACAGGAACGAGAAAGCATAAAAAAATAATTATAATTTCAGCCAACTTGGAATGTATTCTCTTCAAAAGAGACCATTAGAAATGAATAGAAAACCCACCAGAGGGAAGAAAGGCCTTTAACCTTCTTCAAGACTTCTATCTTGAATTTATAAGCAACTTATAAAATTCAATATTAAGAAACAAACCACCACAAAACAATGACAAAAGATAGATATATGAGTGGTTAATGGGCAATTGAAAAAATTTGCAAGAGACACACAGTTTATTTACACAATAGTTACTGTGCAGCATTTGGGTGTAAATAAATAAATTTTCATACTGCTACATAGCTAAATCCCAAAAGAATAGTGTTATAAAAATGAAAGAGTGAGATTGAGTTTTTCAGTAAGAACATATTTATGTAATTTTAGAAGGACAATCACAAAGCCAGAGTTTAAATTTGTCAATGTAAATATAATATGAAATATGTGGACAGGAGATTTGAGTGTCTAAGGATTATCCTCAGACTCTGCATTAACTTAGGGTCCAGGGATGGGGTTGTTTGAAAAAATAAAGGAATTGAAGGCTTCCCCCTGAAAACAGGTTTTGGGGCATTGACTAATTACTAATATGAAGAAGACTATTAGTTTTTGTCCACGTATAGTAAAAAAGAAAAAAAAAAACTTTGTTTTATTTATAAAATAAAATATAAATAAGAAGAGTGTACTGCTTGCTGATTTTTAAAGCTGAGAAACAGATTTTTTCCTGTGCTCCTTCCACATCCCCTGCAACACTGGACACCTCCCTGAGTGTCAGCATTAAAGGGTCCCATGAGCCATATCAGGATACAGGTCTGGGGATCTCAGGTGTCTCAGTGGGTTCCTGGCCTGATGGTACCTTGAGCCTTGTGGCCAGCAGGGGGCACTGTAAGACTATCTTCTGGATGAAGGCGCTGGGCCTGCCCAGCTGGGAAACACTCTGAGTTGCAGGAGAGTTGAAAACAGTGAGTTCACTGAGTTGTGACTTGGCTGCAGCTGTTGGGGCCTCCCAGGACCCTCCTGACTCACAGAAGTACCTCAGTCAGGTAAATTTCTCTTACTCATCATCTTACCAAACCCACCACCTCCCTCACCCCCATCTCCTACCACAGAGGTCTTGCCCAGGGCAGGGGTCATTGGAGTGGTCAGGGAGTGGGGACATATTTGAATGCAGGAGCTCCTCCCTCCTGGGCTAATGCAGTGGCTAATATGCCATCTCAGTGTAGAAAGGCCAATATCTGGCCTCACTAGCAATGGGGCAATGATGCCCCAGTCAAAATTTTTAAACCTTCTTCTTCATGCTTCAGGACATCTCTCTCCTCAATTGTTCCTCTAGAACCCCACCTCCACCTCTTCCTACCAGTCCTTGGTTGTAGTAGTGAGATGAGAATTAAAGGGTGCTAGGGTGGGGCAGACTGAGAAAGCTATACTGTGAGGGTGTTTGCTAGACAGATTTAGGCCAATGAAGCATGACTGGAAGGGGAGATTCTACTGTGATGAATCCTGTAGAATTAATGGGAATGAACCAAATGGAATTCATGAGGAGAAGAAGGTTCCAGGCATTGAAAACAGCATGTTCCAAAAAATGGGAGATAAGTAACTATGGTTGTCCAATGAATGAACTGATAGAGGTGGCATTGGGCTGACCAGGGCCAGGTGGACTGGTAATCAGGTCAGGGGAAGCGACTCTGGATGACTGTGGTAGAGACCAAGGAGGGACTTGGCCAGACCATGTAGGAAACTTCTCCTGAGACATGTGGGCTTGACTGTAAGGGCCAGGTGGTGTCAATGAAGGGTTCTTTGGAAGTGATGGGATCACACTGGCATGTAGAGAGAACTCTCTAGCAGAGAAATGCAGAAAGAATTGACCATTAAAATTGGGAAAGAACAGAGACAGGGAGACAGTTCAGAGACAGAGGCCAAATTTCAGGGGTAGGATGATGATGTCCTTTCCTAGATAAGTGATATTGAAAAAGAAAAGAAGAAATGTCACTTAGCAGAGAGGGGTCTCAGGCCTCCATGCAAGGTTACATTAGAAAAGGCCATCTGTAGACACCAGGCCTCTGTCAGGAGTTCTGAGAGGCCTTAGAGGGTCCTGAGGATCTGGCTAGTCCTGGGGACAAGGGACACATTATTATCCTTTTCCCTGGGCTCCTGTCCCCATGAAGGCCCAGATGTTCAGGTCAGAGCAGAACATAGCAAATGAGCCCACCCTCCCTCACAGCCATTCCTGACCACACAGTCTAGAAGGGCACTGTCCACAAGACATGGAATGAGAGCCACATATGTAAAAAGGCATGAAAGAAAACAAAACAAAAGAAAAAAAATTGTATTCATAAGCATATATTTTATTCTAGTAAACATATCCATATATTATAATTGCAACCTTGAATCACTATACCAAAATATTAATGAAATATTTTATGTTCTTCATTTTTAATGTCTCCTAAATCTGGATTGCATTTTACACTTCCAGCAGCTCAAGTGCCTACAGTCACATGTGGCCAAGGACTCCCTTATTGGAAGAGCAGATCCAAAGGAGATGGAGACAAACTTTTTAGGTAAGGGACATTTTGCAAGTATTTCCACTTCTCAGGCCAAATGACCTCAAGTTGCCATGGCTCTACTTGACCCTTGGGGTGAGAAAAGAACTACAGACAATATATAAGGGAATTTATGTGGGTGTATTTCAATAAATTTCATTTCCTTCTGGTTGCTGAATGCATAGAAAATTCCCTCACTGAGCTCCTTGGGGAAAACACAACTTCAGAGATTCCCTGCTGGGGAGGCAACCACATTGAGCTCAAGGCTTAGCTCTGGTGAAGAGGCTGCAGCCTGAAGAGGAGGCTCCTGGGCCACGAAGATGCTCCCTCTCAGATTGCACCAAATACAGGCCCAGGGACACCCAGGGGAAAGAGAAATAATTTGCATGAAGGGGTACTCTCTCCCCCAAATGAGGAGAAAGGATAAGAGAGACTGTGGGCCTTTCTGCTCAGCTGTGGGGCTCAGGAAACAGAGCTCTGGTATGTCTCCACCATGGCCTGGACCTCTCTCCTCCTCACCTTCCTCACTCTCTACCCAGGTGACCAGTGTTGGGGAGCAAGAGAGGGGATTGTGGGGAGATACCTGGGACCCATTTCTCCCCTTCATTTTGGAACATGGTGTGGGCAATAGCCCCAGACTCACCCTCTGTGTCTCCACCTCCTTCTTCCAGGGTCCTGGGCACAGTCAGGCCTGATGCAGGGGGCCTTGGTGTCAGGGTCTGCTGGTCAGAAGGTCCCCCTCACCTGCAGTGGAAACAGCAACAATGTTGGATATTATGGAGCAGGCTGGTACCAGCAGCTCCCTGGGGGTGGCCCCAAAACTGCATTATATGTAACTAGTCAGCCCTCAGGGGTCCCAGCTCGGTTCCCTGGCTCCAAATCAGGCAACACAGCCTCCCTGAGCATCTCGGGCCTCCAGGCTGAGTACAAGGCTGACTATCACTGTACAACATGGGACACAAGCATCAGTGGTGCCACAGTGCTCCAGACACATGAGGAACTGAGACAAAAACCTGCCCCTGCTCAGGGAGACCAGTAGCCTCTGATGGCTTGTGACAGACACCAGCAGAGGGTGTGTCTATGAATTTTTTCTTATATGTATTTCATATCATCAAGATCCTACAATATTTATCCTCATGGTAGTTATATATATATATATATATATATATAATATAAAATGTCTAACTTTAATCACTTTTGTAGTATGCCTTTGTTTGGATAGGCTATATTTTGTTCATCCATTCACTAGTTGATGAGCAGTTCAGGTTGTTTACCTCTTCGGGATATTATGAACATTGTTGCTATGAGTATTTGCATATACATTTTTGTTCGGACATATATTTCCTTTTCTCTTGGGTCAATACCGAATAGTGGTGTTGCTGGGTCCATGGTAACACTGTTTTTAATGTAGTCAGAAACTGACAGACTATTTTCTAAACTGCTCCATTTTCATTTCTCCCCAGCATGTAAGAGGATTCTGGTCTCTCTACCTCCTCACAGAACTTGTTCTTGCCTGTTTTTTTGAAGATTATCATGCTGATGCTCATTAAGTGTTATCTTATTGTGCTTTAATGTTCTTTAATTTTTTTTCACTAAGGATGCTGCATTTCTTTCTTGTGCTGTGATATTTTTACCAAGTTATGTGCAGCCAAGTGTCTGAGGCTCTCCCATGGAAGGCTGACTTAGATGGACACATGGCTGAGGTCAGTCCTCACCCCCACACCCAGGCAGGAAAACCTTAACCACCAAAGGTTCTTTTCAGGTACAGTGAAATGGGCAGAATGAGACCAACACACCCAATGCCAGGCTTTAAGCTTCCAGGGTCTGGTTAATTCTGCAAGTGTCAGCCTCACCCAGGCTCATCCAGGTCTTACCCAGGGCTCCAGGTTGTGAAATGTGAGATTCAGGTCTGTTCAAGAAGCTCATAATTTAAAAAAATGAAATTAAGATGAGTGTGCAGCTTGCTGATTTATGGAGCCTCTGATGCATGACAACCACCTTATCTCTTTTGTCTCCATTCATATCCCCTGCAACCCCGGACACCCCCTGAGTGTTAGCAACAAGGAGTCCATCAGTCCAATCAAAGATGCAGGTCTGTGGTCCTCAGGTGGCTCAGTGGGTTCCTGGACTGGTGGTGCTTAGAGCATGTGGCCAGCAGGGAGCGCTGTGGGGCTGTCCTCAGGGTGAGGGCCCTGTGCCCTCCCAACTGGGAAACCCTCAGTGAGTTGCAGGGGAGTTGAAAACAGTGAGTTCACTGAGTTGTGGCTGGGCTGCAGCTGTTGGGGCTTCTGATGACCTTTGGGACTCACCCAAGGACTCCAGTCAGTTGACTTTCCCTTACTCTTTTCTTCTCCCTGCCACAGAGACCTTCCCAGGGCATGGGTCACTGGGGGTTGTCAGGGAGCAGAGGCATATTTGAATGCAGGAGCTATTCCTTCCTGGGGCTTTAGGAGAGAGTAAAAGAGGTTCAGGGGAGCCCAGGGTTCATGCTGGAGTCTGGGTAGGCAGAGTTTTGAGCACCTGCACCATGACTCAGTCTCCCTCCTCCTCTTCCTCACTCTCTGCCCAGGTGAGGGTTGATATGCTGTATGTAGGAAACTGCTTGTGGGATCCCTCAGCCTCCTTGGCCCCACTCCCTCCCTCCCTGAGCTCACTGTCTGTGTCTCCCTGATCCAGTGTGTGTGGTCCAGGTGAGGCTGACTCAGCCACCATCAGTGTCACAGGGCCCAGGACAAATGGTTAAAATCACCTGCACAGGAAACAGCAACAATGTCAGAAACCAGGGAACAGCGTGGCTGCAGCAGCACCCGGGCCAGGTCCCCAGACTCCTGACACACAGGAATAATAACTGACCCTCAGGGATCTCAGAGAGATTCTCAGGCTCTAGGTCAGGCAAGGTGGCCTCCCTGAGCATCTCCGGGCTGCAGCCTGGAGATGAGGCTATTACTGCTCATCATGGAACAGCAGTCTGAGATCCTGCACTGTGCTCCAGGTTCCTGGGGAAGTGAGACAAAAACCTGTGAACTTACTCCTCCCTCTTCACTCCCACACTCTTATGGGCCATAGACATATGACAAAACATGACTGTGTTTCCTCAGGAAAGAATTGAGGCTCTGAAGACCCTTTGAACTGAAGTGTCTCGTTTAAATTGGGAATACTAACAAAATCCAATAAATCTATTTAGAATGATTAGAATTTTGAATTCAACAAATATTTGTGTATAATCCAATTCTAAATCTATTAAGTTATCTTTGAGAATGTCATTACAATTAAACATTTATGAAGAGGAGATTGGTTAGAGATGTATATTTAAGTTCTGATTTATTTTCATAAAGACATGATAAAAATGAATGTGATGCCAGTAATAGCTAAAGGACTATTCACTCACCTGACTTATCCCTAACAATCATTCATTTCCATGTAGTCATCCAGAGACTAAACTGTAGCTGAATGACCATTTCAGGGTAGAAGGGCCACATTCTTGGATCACTAGAAATGGGACATTGATGCTTCAGCCAGACTTTTTTAAACCTTCTTCAAATTTCAGGAAATCCATCCCCAAAATCATTCCTTTAGAACCCTAACTTCAGTTCTTTATACCAGCCCCTGAATGTAGCTGTGAGATGAGAATTAAAGGATGCAAGGGTGGGGTGGACTGAGAAAGCTCCCCTGTGAGTGTGTGTGCTGGAGACAGATTTGGGCCACAGAAGCATGACCAGAAGTGGAGACATCTATTGTGATGAATCCTGTAGAATTAATGGGAATGAACCAGACATAGTTTGTGAGGGGAAGAAGGCTCCAGGAATTGACAATAGCATGTTCCAAAAAATTGGGAGAAAAAAACACTTTGGTTGTCCAACCAATGAATTGAGTGATGTGGCATTGGACTGAACAGGGTCAGGTGGAGTGGCATCTGGGTCAGTGGAAATGACTCTGGATGGCTCTGGATGAGACCAATGATAGACTTGGCCAGATCATGAAGGAAATTCATCCTGACAAATGTGTGCTTGACTGTAAGGGCCACTTGGTCAAGGAAGGGTTCTCACCTGAGAGTGACATGGTCACACTGGACTTTAGAAAGAGCTTTCTGGCAGAGGAATGCAAAAAGGAATGACTGATAAACTGGGTCAAGAAGAAAGACAAGGAGACTAGTTTAGGAGGCAGAGGCCAAAACTCAGGCGTTGGATGATGATGTCCTTTTCCTAGATAAATGAAATTGGAAAAGAAAGAAAGAAGTGTCACCCACTTGATGACTTTACCTGAATTTCCTGCATCTGGAAATATGAAATCAGTCAAAGCTTTTATTAAGATTACATTGATCTCTTTGATTCAGCTTTCTGATTTGTGAAATGAAAATTTAGCAGTAGGGATTTGCTGAGTTTCCTTTAGTGGTTGACTTTGGAAATTTTTATTATTGTTTTTCCTAATAACAAGATTTTTCCATGACACAGGCAGGAAAAGGAGGACTAACAGTTGACACAGATTTGAAGTCACCAGAAGCCACAGAGATTCTGGAACTAAATGTTATACTTGGCTGATTTAATTCTGGGTTGTTTGCCACCCCTGCCCCAATTCTGTCACACAGTGCCCTGTGTACTAAAGTTGCCTACAACTTGACCTGCAGTTGGGTCATCTCAGAGCCTCCTGCAGTGTGATGACAGCTATCCTGACAGGGAAACCCACACCAATGTGGTCAGACCCTTCTCTGCATTCCAGGAATGGGTACCAGACTCACTTTCACCCTCAGTGGTGAACTCAATGTTAGTAACAAAAACAGAGAGTTATATTTGCTCCTTCACGTGTGGAGCTGAAGTCCTTCCACTTCTTTGTGGCTTTGAGAATGACTGACCCATTTCTAAAGGTATGTTTTCAGGCTGGCCACCTCTCCACAGAAGAAGCTTCACACTCTGGGCCCTGAATCACCAGGATGACCCATGGAGGGTTTGGAGGGAGACTTGGCCAGACATGCCTAGCTCAGGGATTAAGAACCTACCAGCACCTAGCCCCACAGAACCCATTAATCTAGGTTCCCTTTGCATCTGGCAAGAATCCAAAGCTGGAACAACATTTTCTTTTTTGCATTCACCTCCAGGCTGGTAGCCCCTTCCTGTCCTCCAGAGACCATCAGCAAGCATGCCCTGGTATTGTCTCCTGATCCTGATCTCTGTAATGATCATAAAGAGAGATAAATGTGGGATGATTTGTCATGGTGCAAAATGTGGGTTTGTTTCAGGGTCAAACTTTACGGCGTCTTTCCTATTCCAAACTATTAAAATAGAAAATCACAAATTACCTTTTCAATTAATGTTGAAGAAGCTGCCAAATAAATTTAATAATTTTATGATTAAAGGAGTGAATTTCAATGTCTTCCCAGATGTGTTTCTTTAAACTAGAGGAAACATTGTTCTCAAAGTTGAAATACTGCACTCATTTCCATTTGAATCTGTGATCATACATCCTGGCCACTCACACAGCTATGATGAAGCATTTTAATCTGGAATTCTGTCAAATCAATAATAGAGGTAGCCAAAAATGATAAAAATATGAAAAAGGAGGACTTGTTTTACCTTTAAAATGATACATGCTCCTATGAAGACAAGAGCTATTAATGAAAATTTAATAGAATGAATAAGAAAATCCCCACTCCCACCATTAAGTGTCAATAGTCAATAAGCAATAGTAATGCCTAATGGATACAGGGTTTCTGTCTGAGGTGATGGAAGAGCTTCTGTAAGGGATGGTGGTGATGGGAGCACAATACTGGGAATGTCATTAATGCCCATAGATTGTAGGCCTAGGATGGGTTGGGATGGGAAACGCCATGTTGTATCTGTTACCATGATTAAAAATACAGAGAGACAAAAGTGAAAATGACATTTAAGTGCAATACATGATAATGGATGAGAAAATGCCCAAAGGACATATTTGGGGCAATTTTAAAAATGGAATACAGACTGTCTCTTTGATATCAATTTCAAATTTCTTGAACTTGACCAGTCTATCAATGTGTTTTATGGGTGAACATCCTTGTTTTTTTATAAATATACATGGAAATATGATATGGTAAAGGAGCATGATGCGTGCAACCTACTTTCAAATGTTTAGAAAATGATAGATGATAGATAATGGATAATGGATATGTAGAGGATAGATGGATAGATAGAATGATATAAAATGCTGGTAAATGTTTAAAGTTGATAAGTGGTTATCTGTGTAGGGGCTGGAATGTGAATTGGGGTTCTCTGTATTATTTTTGCAACAATCCTATAATTCTGTTATTATTTAAAAAAATAATTGTCTCTAAATATTCAATTACAGACCAATGATCACAGAATGGAACACATGGAAACCCCTGAGGCTGAAGGTCAAGGTTGTGTGTCTTTTCTAAAGCTATACCTAGAGGAGATTCTCCCTCTTGCCAAGATTAGATGAGATCCCAGAGGATCTTCTTCTCAAAGGGCCTAGATGCAATTTGAAATATTTCTTGAAAACCCTTTCTGGGCTGGACTGAAAACTCCATGGAGCAGGGATTTGGTCTTCCTGGCTCACACCTGTATCCTCAGCACCAATCTAAGAATCCACTAGGAACTTGTGGGAACATCATATGCATTTTTCTTCGGGAATAGAGGGATGGCCCCTCTCTTCAGACAGACATTGGGGAAAGGCTGTCAGGTAATCAGGAATTTGCTGAGTGAGATCCTGTGCCAAGATGGAGGGGAGCCCAGGCCCAGAAGAGGGCAGCAAACATTTAGACACCCTGAAGGCCTGAGGGCTGGAGCTGAGCTTTGCCCACTGCTCCAGGGCCTTGCCTGGGAGCTGGTTTCAATGGAGAACCTCAGCCTGACCAGGACCCAGCAGAAGACATAAGAGCCTTGGGAGTCCAACCTCAGCTTAGAGACACAAGCTCAGAGCTCTGGGCATCTCCACCATGGCCTGGGCTCTGCACCTCCTCTCCTTCCTCACTGTCATCACAGGTCAAGGGTGGGCAGCTGTCAGAGCCCCCAAAAGGACCACCTCCTGCCAGCTCCCCATCACTGCCCTTCCCTCCAACTCCTCTGCACCTGCCTCCCAACTGGAGCCCTCAAGAGTTTCGGTGTTTTGCAGGGTCCCTTTCCCAGATGGGGCTGAAACAGCTCCCCTTGGCATCTGCCTCCCTGGGACAACCAACCATTCAAACTCATCTGCACACTGAGCAGTGATTGCAGTGACTACAAAGTTGACTGGCAACAGCAGCAGCCCGGGAAAGGCCCCCACTTCATGATGCACGTGGGTTGTAAAGGGGTTGATGGGTCCAGGGGCAATGGGAACTCCTATCACTGTTCAGTCACTGGCTCTGGCCTGGATCCATTCCTGGCCATCCAGAACCTCCAGCCTGAAGACAAGGCTATCACTGTGGAGCAAACCATGGCAGTAAGAGCAGCTTCTTGTAACACACAGTGACACGGCAGAGGGGAAGTGAGACAAAAAAACCCAGCTGCTATGCTCTATACCCTCCTCCCTCCCATGGGCTTGATCAACAGTTCAAGGGAAGCTCCTGACCCTACCAGGAGAGCTGCCACCTGCCCAGGTGTTTGGGTTACTCATTACCTGGGTATGAAAGGAGTTTTTTCTGTACTCTCCAACAACACCCTGGTGTTAAAGATCTTTAGGCAAGAATGAAGTACTGTGTACAATCTGTGTCCTCAGAAGACATGCATCTGCAGTATGAGAAGTGGATGGAGGAAGCCAATAAATAATTTTCTGAGAATTTATGAGGCAGTCTGGATTTAATTCTTACACAATATGTCATGCTGAGACCCATCCTTCTGCAAAAGTTATCATACAATGTGACTGCTTCAATTTTCAATTGGTCCAACAATGAGCTAGCCATTAAAGAGATGTTGGAACCCAATGGTTTAAAGTAAAAGAATCTTAGAATAGTAAATATGTATTTCCATGCTCAATCATACACTGATGAGTTCATCATGTCTAATATTTATTCTAAGAACGTTAAGTGAGGGTGTAGGTTGAGGGAGCAGATGAGTGAAAATTTAAACAGAAGAGTCACATTGGTGATGGTTCAATATGGATGATGCTGCAAAAGTTTCAATAGGATGGTATCTGTAATTTTGTTACATGAAAATCTCCAAAATAATAAATATTTCAAAAATCTAAGATCTTATCTGTGGCAATGGGCACATACCCTACTTTTAACAGATACTCTATGATGCCAAAGTGGAGACATCCACCATGATTTAAAGTGGAGGCTCCTCTAATTCCAACACACAGAGGAGGACTGGTGTGGAGACCTTGGAAGGAAAATTGCTCAGGGATTCCAAGGACAGGGACATGAGTTTGGCTGGAGGTTGAGAGAAGAGGAAGGTGCTGTGAGGTGGGTTGTGGGGGTGGGCAGGGGCCAGACAATGAAGGGCACATCAGGGTCCATCAAGAGTTTGGGGTTTTTCTGCAAACAGTGATGGGGAGTCACTGAGGAATTCTGAGCTCAGAAGGATTCTGAGCTCTATTTCTGTCCTGAAGGAGAAATAAAGGGAGCCCAAGGGAAGAGGGTGAGCCTGGCCCTGGACTATTTATTGAAGGACCTTGGGACTCTAGTCATGGGGCCATTTGTACAGTTAGAGCAAGTGTGACTGTGGGTGCAATGAGTAGGCAGCACTTTTTCTGTCTTTATGTGCCCAAGCATTCAAACACATCTGCAAATTGCATGACTTTAAAATACCGAATTTAAATTCCTGGTATCTGAAATGAGTGAGTAAGAAAATACACATGAAAAAAATCTGTTCTTAATATTAACAGATTCTATAGTTCCTTTGACAAAATCCTAACAGGAAATTACAAGAGAAATAGGAAACAAACTACAAGATTTTCTTAAGGATATAAAGGATGATTTCATAAAATAAAGAAATGTGTCCGCTGTGTATTGGTAAATATTATGCTACCAAAGGAAATAGTTTTCCAACACAATAAATTGCATTTATTCACTATCAATATTTAAATCATTGCAAATCTTCTAGGTCTTTTGCTGAATTTTGTCTTTTGAACTTGCCTTGAGGCATTTTGTTCCCTGAAAAATGCCAATGCTATACTGGTCCCTTGAAAAGCCCCTTCATGCCTTCCTGACCAGCTCACATGTCCCTTTTCTTTGTCACCTGAGCTGACACCCACTTGGCCACAAGTTGAAGTTGTAGTTCACGTATAT
>JAQZBX010054616.1:0-18605 GCA_029593785.1 Cabassous unicinctus
TTTTTTGCTATATTTAGGAGCTGCAGTTTTATATACAAGGGATAATTTACCAAAAGGCTTTTTAAAAGTAGGGGTTCTGAATCATTTTCCACGTTCTCAGAGCCTGAAATCTAAATGAGAAAGAACCTAAAATAAAGATCATTTCCATACACTTGGATGTTGTGTTGGTGATATTGCTCACATCTTTTGTGAAAAATGGGACTATCACATTCCCTTAGCTTACCTTCCTGTCAGCCACAGGGACAGCCATTGCGCGCTTTCCTTACCCAGGTTGGAATGAACTTGAAGAGAGCAGCACCAGATGCAACGTTTGGAATTCCCGTTCTCATTTTCAGATTGCCAGATGTCTTGTATTTTCCTCACAATAAGATCTTATGTTTTCAGTCTTAGATTAATATTAATGTTTTGCATTAATATTAATGAGGTTTATGTATTCACATCAAAGACAGCTTTGACCCCAACACGGGAAGCCCTAGTACTGCCCAGCAATCCCACTAATGTCCTTCTTTGACTCACTTGCCCTAGATGACTATCTCATCTTCTCTCTTCTCTCTCCAGCCTTCCAAGAGCTCTTCCTTGCTTCTTACACTATGTGGATAGCCTTACTTCCTATTTTATTGAGAAAAGCTTAGTCTGAAGAAAACGTCCACATCCTCTCAGCAGCCTACCAACAGCTAGACCACTTATTCTGTTAAACTGATCAACAGTCCTGCTGCTACCCACAGCCTTCATGGTGTCCTGAACCCCATCCCCTCCGGCCTACTAAAAGACATGGCTTTTGTAATTATCTGCTCTCATCTGCATCATCAAGTTTCCCTCTGGCTTCTGGGTCACTCCCATAAGTGTACAAATACGCTGTAATATCTCTAAACTTAAAAAAAATAAAAAAAAAATAACAATAGTAGGAAAACTGCTTAACTACTTCTGGCTACCACATGTTTCTCTGCTCCCCATTTACAACACAAGAACATCAGAGGATTTGTCTATACATGTTCTCTTTATCAGGCTTTCCTCCCCCCCGGCTTCTCAAAATGCTCTTATCCAGGTCACCAGTGACCCCTTCATTGGTAGTTCTCACTTGGTCCATCAGTGATACATGGCACAGAATCATTTTCTCCTTCTCGAGATGCTTTTTCCAGTTTGCTTTGGGAACACCATACTCTCCCAGTCTCCCTTCTACCCCACCGACCGCTCTTTTTCAGTCTCCTTTGCCAGCTCCTCCTCATCTTCCTGAGGTGTCAACCTGGAATGCTTCAGGGCTCAGCCCTTAGAATTTATCTCTAATCCCTCTCCTCACTCCCCAGATGATCTCATACTGTCTCCAGTTCAGACTTCTTCACTCAACTCCAGACTTTGATTATATATCCAACACCTTCTTGTGGTAGTTTGAGATGGTATGTACCCCAGAAAATCATGTCCTTAGAACTCACCCATTCTTTTGGGTAGAACCTTTTGATTAGGTTACTTTAGTAAGGCATACTCAGGGTGGTTCTTAATCCTCTTACTAAAGTCCTTTATAAATGGGATGAATATGAAGAGATGGACAGAGAGAAAGCCAGAAGAAACCAGAAGCAGAAGCAACAAAACCTGGAAGAGAAGGGGGACCAGCAGATGCTGCCATGTGCCCTGCCATGTGACAGAGGAGTCCAGGATCTCCGGCAATCTTTGGAGAGGAAAGTTTCATCACCTGAGGAAGCCTTGATTTGGACATTTTCTCAGCCTCAGAACTGCAAGCTTATAAGTTAATAAATCCCTATTGTAAAAGCCAACCCATTTCTGGTATATTGCATTCCAGCAGCCCAGCTTACTAAAACACTACTTTTCTCCATTTAGCATATCAAACATAAATGCTACCACCCTGATCTAAGCTACCAGTGTCCTTGCCCTAGATTTTTGCCTAAGTGTCTTCCTGCATCGCTTCTTCCCACTTGATTTGACTCATAGCAGCTTGATTGATCCCATTAAAACTAAGTCAATTCCTATCATTCCTGTGCTCAAAATCCTAAAACCTTCTTGTCTTAAAATAGAAGCCTTGGAATGGATGTGGCTCAAGTGGTTGAGCTCCTGCCTCCTACATGGGAGGTCCCGGGTTTGGTTCCCAGTGCCTCCTGAAAAAAACAAACAAACAAACAAAAGCAAACAACAAGCAAAACAAATGAAAAAAACCAACTCAGGGAAGCCTGTGTGGCTCAGTGGTTGAGTGCTGGCTTCCCACATACGAGGTCTGGGTTCAATCCCCAGTATCTCAAACAAAACAAAACAAAACAAAACAAAACAAAACAAACAAAGAAACCCCAGAAACCAAAGTTCTGCTAAGAAGCTACCACTCTCCTCCTCCTCATCTCTGCTCCAGCCACACTAGCCTTCTACTGCTGCTCAAAGGTGCCAAGCAACTCCCGCCTTAGTGCCTTGTAGTTTCCTCTCCTGGGACATGCTTCCCCAAGGTATCGTCATTGCTTAGCCTCATCTGTTACTGTAGGTCTCTGATCAAATACTACCTTTTAAGAAAGGACTTTTCCCTCTTATATACAACAGTGATCCTATTCCCAACCTCCTAGTCTCTATTCCCTTTAACTGTTTTTTTACAAGTATAAAACATTGTTGACTTGTTTATTTCTGACTCTCTTCTAGAATGTAAACTCCAGGATGGTAGGTATTTTTGTGTGTTCACTGCTCTATCCCTAAGGCCTAAAATAGTGCCTTGCAAGTAATGTGCACTCAATAAACATTGATTGAATAAATGAAAAATTGAATGAGAAATATGAATCTAAATACTTAAGCAAAGAGCTCTTGGTAATTGGCCTGAAATAAAATATTGGTAACCATGATTCTTATTTTATTCTATGAATCCTCACACCCATGATTTTGGCATTTTATATCTTTGGTCAGTTTATGGTGTTGGTTCTCCTAAAAAGGTAAAGGGGTGTTTCATTTCCTGCTAACCTTCTTGGGTTTATGACTCTTACATCATGACTACAAAGCATCAGAAGAACAGAATTTAGTCAGGCATCGCAGTAAATGAACATTTCAAAATCAAATTTAGCCTCTTTCCTCCTGTATCAGTAATGGTCCTAGCAGGAAACAGGTGGCCCAAGTGAATTGGGCAGTTGGACTAGAGTTTAATAAAGGTATCATTTTCAAAGTGCTAGGTAAAGTGCAATGCCCTGGAGCTAGTAGCAGCCTTTTCTGATATTATGCAAGGCCTGAAGGGGTCAGGGATGGGAAGGACAGGAGAGGGAAGGGTACTGGAACCTTGAGGGAGAGTTGTGGGATGAGGCACCTGACAGAGGTCACCTAACAGGACAGCAGTGTTTGGTTGACAGAAACAACTAGCATGTGATAAACCCCAGGCAGGGAGCTGAGAGAATAAAAACCCTAGCTTCTCTCTTCCCTCCTTCTCATCTCTGCCTAGGACTTCCCATTGGTCAAATCCAGCTGGAAGCCCAAAGTCCAGGGAGTCCTCTGCTGCAGTTCACATTAACTGGCCTCTGAGGCAGATAGGCAAGGAAACGGTGAAGCACAGATCTGGAGGGCAAAGGGGAGATATCCAGCAGTCCATCCAAGTGGTATCTTCTAAGCTACAGCCTAGTCCTCCACTTCCATCCTATTCCCTTCTCGTCTATTGTATTCTTCACTCAGTAGCCAAAATAAAACTATCAATGAGTTCATACTGGTCCTTGTTTAAAACCAAATCATTCAACAGCTTCCTACTGTACTTAGAATAAAATCCAAATCGACTCTTGTGGTGTACAAGACCCATGATGGTGTGACTGGCTCTACTCACCTCTCCCCTTCGGCTTATACCGCACGTCCCCCCACAGACTTGCTTCACCCCGCCCCCCTCCACAGTGGCCAGCTGGCACTTGCCAGAATAAGCTGAGCTCAGTGACCCCACTGGTAGCCCTCTGCTTAGATCACCCTTCTCTCAGCTCTTTACGTGGGTGATTTGTTACATGATTTTAATCTTATTCAAACAATACCACCTCAGGGAGGCCCTTCTTGTCCTCCCATCTAAAGGAAGCCTTCCACCTATTCTCAGTTAGGCTACCAGCTATTTGCTTTTCAGCTTTTATTACAAACTGTAAATTACTCCTCCCTCTCTCCCTCTTTTCCTTTGTTTATTCCGACTCTAAATAAAGCAAAGCAAGTTTCTTCAGGGCAGGGAATTTCTCTGTCTTGTTTGCTCTGTTATCCTTATAGTCCAGAACAAATTCTGATCTAGGTGGTTGCTCAATAAATATTTGATGATTGAGTGAACAAACATTCTTTCCAATGAAAACATCTTCTCATTTATGCAATAATGGGAAAAAAGCTTACTTTTGAGCTTATCTTGAATGCATTTGAATTTCTATTAGTATGCTAGTGATTTCAAATACACTAATCAATTCTTATTATACAGTTGGGATAAAACACACTTACTGGTAATAGGGCTGATTTTCTATACCTCTGGTAGATTGTGTTTTTTTTTTTATTTTTATGGTTGGTCTATTATGTGTTTAACAAAACAAGCTTAAAAATGAACAATTTCTTAGATTCACAGCATAATTAATTCCATGCAATTGAATTTTGGATGACTTATTGGAGGTTCACAATATGTAGTGGCTTGGCTTGGTGTATAGAATCAGGAAAACCTGGTCAAACTCCACTTAAGCCACTAACTGGTTGGATAACACTGTGGACAAGTTGTTCAGACTTTCTGAGCCTCAGTTTCTTCATCTCTAAAAACAAGGATAATGTAGCCTAATTCATAGAGTTGTCGTAAGGATTGCAGGTGAGAACACGAGCTTCCACTTTTCTCTGTGCCTGTTGCTTTCCCTCTGATATAAAACACACACAAATCCTTCCTCTTCTCCCCTTAGGCAGCTGCTTTGTCAATGCCTTCTCCTCAATTTGTGTTTTATTCGTTTTTGAATGTCATGTCCATATTGTTTTTACTGGGAATCTTACTAGAAGGCTTACTGTCCACACTTCTTTTTATGAAGCTGAATTTTCTTTCTGGTGGAAGCAGCCTGGAGCTCTATTGTGCCCGTGACAAATTACAGGCCCACCAGGTTTTTCAGTTGGTATCATATTTGCCAGACAAATGTAGACAGCACTTTCATGCAGCAAAGCACTTTGTTAGTACTTGGAGCCTCTAAGGGAACATTTGAGCTGGAAAAAAAGGCACTGAAACTTGTACAATACTCACCCCATTACACAGGGAAAACCAAATAAGTTCATGTGACAAAAAGGTGTGGGTTTGCTTTTGAAAAAAGAAGCCAAAGCCACAGGGCTCTTTACTTTACAGAGAGCCAACATACATTGAAGACTTTTGTTTATTCTTTTTCGTTAAGTTTAATACATTTTCGATACATACTCTGTGCCAGGTGATTTTCATTACTCTGTTAGATGAATTTATAGCTATTAAGAGTAGAAAGTGAAAATATCCAGTAACAGCGACTTTTACTAAGATTTTACCAAAGAGTGCAATACTTTGCTGACAGTTTGGAAACTTATTGGTACTATATATTTACTCTGGCAAAATTAATCTTCCAATCCAGGAAATGGTTGTATGGAGTCTGGATCCTTAAAAGATTCAAGTCTGTTCCATTCAAACCTATATACTGAGCATTTCTGATAGATTTTGACTAAAATAGATTAAGATAGAGCCCTTTCCCCTCTGGACCTTACAATCTGGTTAACTGTTCCTCAGTTGTTGTTTTTTTAAAGTTCTTAGAGAAGTTGTGGGTTTACAGATCATGCTTAAAATGCTGGATTCCCATATACCACCCTATTATTAACACCTTGCTTTGGTATGGTACATTTGTTGACAACTGATGAAAGCACTCTTAATTAATTATACTATTAGTTCATGGTTTAACTCAGGGTTCACTGTTTTGTTGCGCTTTTCCATGGATTAAAAAAAAATTATTCTAGTACCACATATACAACCTAATATGAAATTCCACATTTAACCACATTCAGATAACCAATGTCTCTCTTTTCTTTCCTTTATACATGCATACATATATATTATTTTTATTAGAAAAATTGAAGGTTTAAAGATAGGTCATGCACAAAACATCGAGTTTCCATATATTTGCCCCCATTTTTAACATTTTAAATAAGTGTGGTATTTGTTACAAATAATGGGAGAATATATTAGGATTCACTGTTTGTGTTGCACAGTTCTATGGTTGTTTTGGTTTAAAAAAATTTTTTTTTCTAGCAACATATATACCACCTAAAATTTCACCTTTTAACCACATTCAAATATATAATTCAGTGGTATAAATTACATTCATAAGGTTGTGTTATGATCACAACTATACATTACCAAAAATCTTTCTCATCATCCCAAATAGCAGCTATGTACCAATTAAGAATTAATTCCCCTGTTTGATACCCTGGTAATCAGTATGCTAGTTTTTGCCTTTATGAATTTGCTTACTTCATATCAGTGAGATCATAAAATATTTGTTCTTTTGTATTTGGCTTATTTCACTCAATCTGATGTCTTGAAGGTTTATCCATGTTGCTGCATGTATCAGAACTTCATTACTTTTCACAGCTGAATAATATTCCATTGTATGTATGTACCACATTTTGTATATCCATACAGTTGATGCACACTTGGGTTGCTTCCAACTTTTGACAATTGTGAATAATGCCACTATGAACATCAGTGTGCAAATATCTGTTCAAATTCCAGCCTTCAATTCTTTGGGGTATATAACCAGAAGTGGGATTGCTGGTTCTTATTATAGTTCTATATGTTACTTTCTGAGGAACTGCCAAACTGTTTTCCACAGTGGCTGCACCATGTTACATGATACCAACCATGTTCACAATTCCTATTTCTCCATATCTTCGTCAGCACTTCTTATTTAACTTTTAAAAAAAGAGCCATTCTAATGGGTGAGAGGTGGTATCTCGTGATTTTGATTTGCATTTCCCTATTGGCAATATGATGTTGAACATATTTTTATGTGCTTATTGGCCATTTGTATATCTTCTCTGGAGAAATGCCTATCGAAGTCCTTTGCTCATTTTTTATTTGGGCTGTTTGTCTTTTTGTTCTTGTTTTGTAGGAATTGTTTTATTATAAATTCTGGATATTATACCTTTATCAGATACGTGGTTTCAAAATATTTTCTCCCATTGTGTCGGTTGTACTTTTACTTTCATAATAAAGTCCTTCGATACACAAAAGTAATTTTGATGAGGTCCCATTTATCTAATTTTTCTTTTGTTCCTTGTGCTTTGGGTGTAATGTCTAAGAAACCTGAATTGTTAGGCAATGGTCTTGGACATTTCTTTGTTGGGAGATTTTGATTACTGGTTCAATTTCTTTGCATGTATTAGTCTGTTCAGATCTTTGATTTCTTCTTGAGTTAGTTTAGGTACTTTGTATGTTTCTAGGGTTATATATTTTGTTGGTGTACAATTGTTCATAGTATCCTCTTATAAACTAATTTATTTTTGTTGGGTCTTTAGTAATGTCTTCCATTTCATTTCTGATTTTAGGTTTTGCATCCTCTATTTTTCTTTCTAGCTAAAAGTTTGCCAGTTTTATTGATCTTTTTCAAAAAACTAACTTTTGGTGTTGATTCCCTCTATTTTTTTTTTTTATTATTCCCAATTTCCTTTATCTCTGCACGACTGTTATTTTCTTCCTTCTACTCACTTTATGTTTTGTTTAGTTTGCTCTTTTTCTAGATCCTCTGGTTGTGAGGTTAGGTATCTGATTTGAGATCTTTCTTCGTTTTTAATATAAGCATTCAGAACTATAAATTTCCCTTTGATCACTGCTTTTGCTGCATTCCATAACTTTTGGTATGCTATGTTTCCATTTTCATTTACCTCACGATATTTTTAAATTTCCTTTGTGATTTCTTCTTTTACCCAATGGTTGTTTAGGAGAACATTGTCTATTTCCTACATCTTTGTGAATGTTCTAGTTTTCCCTGTGTTGTTAATTACTAGCTTTACTCCATTGTGGTCAGAGAAGATATATTGAATGATTTCAATATTTTAAAAGTTGTTGAGATTTGCTTTTTGACCTGACATACAATTTATTCTGGAGAATTATCCATATTCACTAGAAAAGAATGTGTATTCTGTTGCCATTGGGTGATGTGTTCTGTGTATGTCTTTTAGGTCTAGTTGTTTTATAGTATTGTTTATAGTTTTGTTTTATAGTATTGTTCTATTTCCTTATTTATTTTCTGTCTAGATATTCTATTCATTATTGAAAGTTATGTATTAAATTCTACTACTATTAATGCAGAATCATCTATTTCTGCCTTTAAATTTGTCAATATTTGGTTTATATATTTGGAGCTCTGCTATTAAGTGTGTAAGTATTTATAATTGTTATGTCTTCTTGTTGAACTGACCCCTTTATCAGTATATAGTGACCTTCTCTCCCTCCTGTTTTTTAATATATATTTTTTTATTAAAGAAGTTATGGGCTAACAAAACAAACGTGTGTGATGTGCAGAATTTGCTTACATCATCCCGCAACCAACACCTTACATTGTTGTGAAACATTTGTTATACCTCATGAAAGAACATCAGATTATTACCACTAACTATGGTCCATAGCTTATATTTGGTATATTTTTTCCTGTATCCCTCTATTATTAACACCATGTATTAGTATTGTACATTTGTTATAGCTCATGAGAGAACACTCTCACATTTGTACTGTTAACCACAGTCCATTTTGACCATGTGGTTCAATGTGTTATACAATTCCATACCTTGTACAGACTAACCAAAGTGTTAATTCAGTGGCTCTCACTTTCAACACAGAGTTGTGCAGTCATTGCCTCAGTAAAATTTTCAACATTTTCCTTACACCACTTTTATTGACCATTAGTGTTGATGTAGTACTTTACTTGACATTAATGCAAGAATATTACAATATTGCTGTTAACTATAGTCCGTGAGTTACATTAACTGTATTTTTCCCATGCATCACCATATTGTTACCATCTCGTAATAGTGACATACATTTGTTCTAGTTCATAGAAGAACATTCTTGTATTTGTACTATTAACTGCAATCCTCATCCACCTCTGAGCTCATTATATTATTCACTCCCTAGATTATTATCTAGCTTTCTTTCAATTGACATTTGTGTCTCTATAGTACACAGTCAATCCCATTTACAAACCATCTATTAGTTAAACTCATTATAATGTGTTACTATTAACTCTATCCATTTCCACATGTTTACAGTCAAGCTCATTAAAAATTCTGCATACATTGAGCATCAGTACTCTTTCTCAACCCTCATCCTATTTTTAGTAACCTATACTCTAGGTTTTAACTCCATGTGTTTATTCTTCATATTTAGTTCATATTAGTGAGAACATACAATAGTTGTCCTTTTGTGTCTGGCTTGTTTCACTCAGTGTAATGTCCTCAAGGTTTATCCATGCTTTCATATGTGTCCCAATTTCATTTCTTCTTATAGCAGCATAGTATTCCATTGAAAGTGTATATTTTTTAATCCACTCTTCGGTTGATGGACACTTGGATTGTTTCCATCTTTTGGCAACTGTGAATGAGACCGTTATGAACACTGGTATGCAAATGTGTTTTCCTGTCACTGTTTTTGGTTCTTTTTGATATATTCCTAGTAGAGGGATTCCAGGATCATATGACAGTTCTATATTTAGCTTCCTGAGGAAACGCCAAACTGTGTTTCAAAAGAGGCTGCATCATTCTACATTCACCAATGGTGAAGGAGTGTTCCTATTTCTTTACATCCTGTCTAGCACTTCTCATTTTCTGCTTTTTTAAATAATGGCCATTTCATGAGGTGTGAGATGATATCTCATTTTAGTTTTGATTTGCATTTCCCTAATAGCTGTTGATATTGAACATTTTTTCATGTGTTTTTTCATCATTTGTATTTCTTCTTTGAAGAAACATCTGTTTAAGTTTTTTGCCCAAGTTTTATTTGGTTCACTTGTTTTTTTATTTCTAAGTTGTATGATCTCTTTATATAACATGTAAACTAAACCCTTATCAGATATATGGTTTCCAAATATTTTCTCCCATTGAGTGGGTTGCCTTTTCACCTACTTGACAAAGTCCTTTGAAACAAAAGTATTTAAGTTTGAGGAGGTCCCATTTTTCCATTTTTTCTTTCATTGTTCATGCTTTTCATGTAAAGTTTAAGAAACCACCACCTACCACCAGGTCTTGAGGATGTTTCCCTACATTTTTTTCTAGGAGTTTTATGGTTCTAGGTCTTTGATCCATTTTGAGTTAATTTTTGTGTAAGGTATGCAATAGGGGCTCTCTTTCTTTCTTTTGGATATGGATATTTACTTCTCCCAGCACCATTTGTTGAATAGACTCTTCTGGCCCGGCAGGGTGGGATTGACAGCCTTGTCGAAAATCACTTGACCATAGATTTGAGGATCTGTTTCTGAGCTTTCATTTTTGTTCCATTGGTCTATATGTCTATTTTTATCCCAGTACCATGCTGTTTATACTACTGTAGCTAGGTAATATGATTTAAAGTCCAGAAGTAAGAGTCCTCCAATGTTGTTCTTTCTTTTTAAAATGCTTCTGGCTATTTGGGGTCCCATACACTTCCAAATAAAATTGATAATTGTGTTTTCCATTTCTTTAAGAAAGGCTGTTGAAATTTTTATCTGGTTTTCATTGAATCTGTATATCAGTTTGGGTAGAATTGACATGTTAGTGATATTTAGTCTTCCAATCCATGAACATGGAATGTTCTTCCATTTATTTAGTTCTTCTTTGATTTCTTTTAGCAATTCATTGTAGTTTTCTGAATACAAGTGCTTTACATCCTTGGTTAAGTTTATTCCTAAATATTTGATTCTTTTAGTCACTATTGTAAATGGAATTTTTTCCTGACTTCCTCCTCAGATTGCTCATTACTAATGTCTAGAAACTCATCAAGGACCTTCATTGGACTTTCATCAGAGCCCCTGGTTTGCAGCCTGCCTGCAGAACCTGGACTTGTGCATCCCCATGGTCATATGAGAGACTCTTATAAAATCTCATACTATTTACAGATATCTCCTGTTTATCCTCTTTCCCTAGAGAACCCTGACTAATACAGATTGCTACCAGGAGTGGGGTGATACAAGGCTGACATGGTGTGGTCTCCACAGGGCAGGCTATTGCAGGTTTATCTGGTAAAGTCTCAGCAGAATATAGGGTTCCAATGTCCCCACCAATATTATCATCATCCCATATGTCTCCATCCCAATCCTCTGGGTTCTACTCCTTTCCAATCAATGCCTTCACTTTAACTGCAGAAACCCTGCGGGATTGAGATTTTAGTTTCCTTTGTAACTCTGCTACTCATACAATGACAGTTTGAGTTTGGTTCTCAGATATCTCAAGCCTGTGGCTGCAGGAGACAAGATTTTCTTTCAGAGCACACATAGAAGCTTTCACATCATTCATGTGGTATTTAAGTTTCAAATTCGAAGCCTTTACATCTTTTGTAACTGTATCCAGAGCATCTAGGAGGAGCCAGCCAACATCATTATACCTTTTGACTCCAACAAAACTCTATTAAGGTGTTGAAAACACTCACACCCTTGCTTCTTATAGGCATGGAAGAAGGGGAATCCAGTGATGATATTTGCATATCTCCATTGCCAACTCACACCATGGACTGTTAGTGGCCTTTTCATTATTGGAAAGGGAGTCATTAGTACCCTTGGGTCCAATTAGAGTAGAGAGCCAATTGTAAAACTCCCAGAACCACCTCAGACATCCCATATTTAAGATTCTGTTCCTCAAGAACCATTCCCTGTACCAAGCTATATTAGTCAGAGTTCTCTAGGGAAACAGAATCAATAGGAGATATCTGTAAATAGTATGAGATTTTATGAGTCTCTCATGTGACCATGGATGTTGCTGAATTTATTGATATGGGCCCACTAAGCAGAAATTCTGGATTCAACGCAGTAGCTTGAGGGTTTCGAAAGGGCTCTAACGGTTTGTTTTGAAGGCTGACTGAAACACGGACCAAAAGATGGCCTAGCATGTCTGAGGTTGAGATGCCCAATTAGCCCTGGTATATAGTAGAAGAGGGAATTCAAAGGCTAAGAGAGATTGGAATGCTAGAATGGATTTACCATTTAAGACTTGCCCATCCACCCCAGGAATGTCCAGAGGACACACTTTTAACCAGAACTGTGAGGAATAAGTTTGTAAGATTAACTCCACCATCCCTGAAGAGCTCAGTGGTTGTTCTTCTCTGTAGTCCAAATACTACTGCAGGGAGGGCTGTAATGGAATTAGAATCCTTGAACATTATGGGAATGATTGGATCTGGGGTCGGTAAAGATCAAGTATCATCAGTTAATCACCAAAGACAAGGTGGGTGTGGCTACCACAATGAAAAACATTCAAAGCCGTACTCAAAATACCTGAGTCTCATAGAGTTATGGTGTTGGCTAATAGATCATGGGGTACCTAGAGGTGAAACGGATGGGCAGTCTACGAAATTTCTTCTGGATCTGTATAAGCAGAAGAGTTCTAGGTCAAGTGAACAAAACCCTAACTCAACTTACAGATGCAGAGAATCACAGGTCATTAATCAATTCCCTGACTTAAGACAGTTTACAGACCCAGAGCCCCTTGAATGAGGAGAAGGCCAGGTCCCCTTGGGGAAGGATCCTATTAAACTATCAAAAATTTATACTGTTAATCTTCCTCCCACCTTTCCCCAAGGAGCCCTACAGCCTTTTACCAGAGTAACTATGCATTGGGGAAAAGGAAATGATCAGACATTTCAGGGATTATTAGACACTGGCTCAGAAGTGACATTAATTCCAGGAGACCCAAAACATCACTGTGGTCCACCAGTCAGAGTAGGGGCTTATGGAGATCAGGTGATTGATGGAGTTTTAGCTCAGGTCCATCTCACAGTGGGTCCAGTGGCTCCCCGGACTCATTCTGTGGTTATTTCCCCAGTTCCAGAATGCATAATTGGAAAAGACATACTCTGAAACTGGCAGAATCCCCACATTGGATCCCTGACTTGTGGAGTGAGAGCTATTATGATAGGAAAGGCCAAATGGAAGCCATTAGAACTGCCTCTGCCCAGCAAAATAGTAAATCAAAAGCAATACCAGACTCCCGGAGGGATTGCAGAGATTAGTGCCACCATCAAGGATATGAGGGATGCAGGGGTGGTGATTCTCACCACATCCCCATTCAACTCTCCAATTTGGCCTGTGCAGAAAACAGATGGATCTTGGAGGATGACAGTAGATTATCGTAAATTTAACCAGGTGGAGACTCCAATTGCAGCTGCTGTCTGAGATGTGGTATCATTGCTTGAGCAAATCAACACATCCCCTGGTACCTGGTATGCAGCTGTTGATCTGGCAAATGCTTTTTTCTCAATTACTGTTAGTAAGGACCACCAGAAACAGTTTGCTTTTGCTGGCAAGGCTAGCAGTATACCTTTATTGTCCTGCCTCAGGAGAGTATCGACTCTCCAGCCCTATGTCATAATATTGTCCCCAGGAAACTTGATCGTCTCTCCCTCCCACAAGACATTACAGTTGTCCATTATATTGATGATATCATGTTGGTAGGACCTAGTGAGCAAGAAGTAGCAAAGACTCTAGACTTATTGGTAAGGCATTTGCGTGAGAGAGGATGGGAGATAAATCCAACAAAAATTCAGGGGCCTTCCACCTCAGTGAAATTTCTAGGTGTCCAGTGGCGTGGGACCTGTCAAGATATCCCTTATAAAGTGAAGGATAAGCTGTTGCATCTGGCCCCTCCTACGACCAAAAAGGAGGCACAACACTCAGTTGGTCTCTTCAGATTTTGGAGACAACACATTCCTCATTTGGGTGTGCTACTCCGGCCCATTTACCAAGTGACCAGAAAAGCTGCTAGTTTTGATTCAGGACCAGAATAAGAGGAGGTTCTGTGAGAGGTCCAGGCTGCTGTGCAAGCTGCACTACCACTTGGGCCTTATGATCCAGCAGATCCAATGGTGCTGGAAGTTCCAGTGGCAAATAAAGATGCCATCTGAAGCCTTTGGCAGGCCTCTATAGGAGAATCACAATGCAGACCATTAGGGTTTTGGAGCAAAGCCCTGCCATCCTCTGGAGATAACTACTCCCCTTTTGAGAAATGGCGTTTGGCCTGCTACTGGGCCTTAGTAGAGACTGAATGCTTAACCATGGGCCATCAAGTTAGCATGAGACCTGAGTTGCCTATGTTGAGCTGGGTATTGTCTGACGCACCAAACCATAAAGTTGGACATGCACAGCAGCACTCTATAGTAAAGTGAAAGTGGTATATATGAGATAGGTCTTGAGCAGGCCCTGATGGCATAAGTAAGTTCCGTGAGAAAGTAGCCCAAATGCCTGTGGTCACCACCCCTGCCATGTTACCTTCTCTTTCTCAGCCCACAGCTTTGGCCTCTTGGGAGTCCTTTACAATCAGTTGACTGAGGAAGAGAAAACTTGGGCCTGGCTTACAAATGGTTCTGCATGATATGTCCTGAAATTGGACAGCTCCAGCACTGCAGCCATTTTCTGGGACATCCCTGAAGGATAGTGGTGAGGGCAAATCCTCCCAGTGGGCAGAACTTCGAGCAGTGCACCTGGTTGTTCATTTTGCTTGGAAGAAGAAATGGCCAGACATGTGTTTGTACACTGATTCATGGGCTGTTGCCAATGGTTTGGCTGGATAGTCAAGGACTTGGAAGGAACATGACTAGAAAATAGGTGACAAAGAGGTCTGGGGAAGAGCTATGTGGATAGACCTTTCTGAGTGGGCAAAAAACATGAACATATTTGTTCCCACATGAATGCTCACCAGAGGGTGACTTCATCAGAGGAAGATTTTAATAATCAAGTGGATAAGATGACCCACTCTGTGGCTAACACTTAGCCTCTTTCCCCAGCCACTCCTGTCATTGCCCAATGGGCTCATGAACAAAGTGGCCATGGTGGTAGGGATGGAGGTTATGCATGGGCTCAGCAACATGAACTTCCTCTCACCAAGGCTGACTTGGATACAGCTAATGCTGAGTGACCAATCTGCCAGCAGCAGAGACCCACACTCAGCCCCTTATATGGCACCATTCCCCGAGGTGATCAGCCTGCTACCTGGTGACAGGTTGACTACATTGGACCACTTCCACCATGGAAGGAGCAGCAATTTCTTTTAACTGGAATAGACACATACTTTGGATATGGGTTTGCATTTCCTGCATGCAATGCTTCTTCTAAAACTACCATCTGTGGACTTTCCAAATGTCTTATCTACCACCATGGCATTCCACACAGCATTGCTTCTGATCAAGGAACCCATTTCACAGCAAATGATGTGCGGGAATGGGCACATGCCCATGGAGTTCACTGGTCTTACCATGTTCCCCATCATCCTGAAGGAACTGGATTGATAGAATGGTGGAATGGCCCATTGAAGACTCAATTACAGTGCCAACTAGGTGGCAATACCTTGCAGGGCTGGGGCAATGTTCTCCAGGAGGCTGTGTATGCTCTAAATCAGTGTCCACTCTATGATGCTGTTTCTCCCATAACCAGGATTCATGGGTCCTGGAATCAAGGGGTGGAAATGGGAGTGGCATCACTCACTATTATCCCTAATGACCCACTAGGAAAATTTTTGCTTCCTGTCACTGCAATCCTAAGCTCTGCTGGTCTACAGGTTTTAGTCCCAAAAGGAGGAGTGCTGCCACTAGGGAACACAACAATGATTCCATTGAGCTGGAAGTTAAGACTGCCACCTGGCCACTTTGGGCTCCTCTTTCCTGTGAATCAACAGGCAAAGAAGGGAATTACCGTTCTGGCTGGGGTGACTGATCCTGACTATCAAGAGGAAATAAGACTGCATCTACATAATGAGGGTAAAGAAGAGTTTGCCTGGAATACAGGAGACCCTCTAGGGCATCTCCTAGTACTGCCATGCCCTGTGATTAAAGTGAATGGAAAATTGCAACACCCCATCCAAGCAGGACTAACAACGGCCCAGAATCTTCAGGAATGAAAATTTGGGTCACCCCACCAGGCAAAGACCCACGGCCAGCTGAACTGCTTGCTGAGGTTAATGGGAACATGGAATGGGTAATGGAAGAAGTTATTAATAAATATGAACTTCGACCACATGACCAGTTACAGAAACAAGGACTGTAATAGTCATGAATCTTTCTTCCTTGTTTTGTTATTGTATATGTACATAAAATAAATATCTTTGTTTTCTTCCCCAACCTTTTCCCTTATGACAAGTTGTATTAGTTTCATATCATAATATTTAAGGATGTCAAGTTTAAGAGTGAATCTTACCCAAGGACTTACACCCTATTATGTAGGAAGTTAATGTGTTTCCAGTTTTTTGCAGGAGAGTTGAACATTGTTAGGCAGAAATATATATATATATACACATGTCTGTTATTGTTTTTACTTAGAGAACAAGTATGGTTTAAGGTAATATGTATGGTTGCCAAGTTGACAAGGGGTGGACTGTGATGGTTAGGTTAATGTATCAGCTCAGCCAGGTAATTGTGTCCAGTTGTTTGATCAAGTAAGCATTGGGCTAATTATAATACAAGGAGAATTATGGGCTTTAGTCATCGGTGAGCTTACTGCATGATGGCTGATTACATCTGCATCAACCAGGGAGACTGCCGTCAGCAATGAGTGACGCTTTATCCAATCATTCGAATGCCTTAAAAGGGGAAGTGATTTCAGCATTCGGAGAGAATTTCCCAGCTCATCTTTGGACAGCCAACATCTCCCAGAAATTCATCAAGGACCTTCATTGTACTTTCATTGGAGCCCCTGGTTTGCAGCCTGCCTGCGGAACCTGAACTTGTGCATCCCCACGGTCACGTAAGAGACTCTTATAAAATCTCATACTATTTACAGATATCTCCTGTTGATTCTGTTTCCCTAGAGAACCCTGACTAATACACAACAGGAAAGTTTTCAGTCTTTCACCATTGAGTACATTGTTAGCTATGAGTTTTTCATATATGCCCTTTATGATCTTGAGAAAGTTTCCCTCAATTCCTATCTTTTGTAGTATTTTTATCAAGAAAGGATGCTGTATTTTGTCAAATGCCTTTTTTGCATCAATTCAGAGATGTGATTTTTCTTCTTTGATTTATTAATGTGATGTACCATGCTCATGCTTTTTCTAAAACCCACTTGAATATGATGAATTATTATTATAATGTTTTGTTGGATTCAATAAACAAGTATTTTGTTGAGGATTTTACATCTGTATTCATTAAGGAAATAGGTCTGTAATTTTTTTTTTTTCATATTATCTTTATCCAACTTTGGTATTAGGGTAATATTGACTTCAGAGAATGATTTTCATATTGTTCCTGACTGTTAAAGTTTTTGGAAGAGTTTGAGTAAGATTGGTATGAAAACTTCTTTGAATGCTTGATAGAATCCACTTGTGAAGTCATCTGGTCCTGTGTTTTTCATTTTGGGGATTTGTTTGATGACTGTTTCCATTCTTTACTTGTGATTGGTTTGTTGCAGTCTTCTATTTCTTCTAGGGTCAGTGTAGGTTGTTTGTATGTTCCTAGGAATTTTTCCATTTATCTACATTTTCTGATTTGTTGATGTAGTTGTTCATAGTATCCTCTGATGATCTCTTTTATTTCTGTGTGGTCAGTAATAATGTCTCCATTTTCATTTCTGATTTTATTTATTTGCATCTTCTCTCTCTTTTTCTTTGTCAGTCTAGCTAAAGCTTTGTCAATGTCATTAATCTCTCGGAGAACCAGCTTTTGGTTTTGTTAATTCTGTCTAATTGTTTTTCTCAATTTCATTTATTTTTGGTCTGATCTTTGTTATTTCATTTCTTCTGCTTGCTTTTGGGAATCATTTGCTGTACTTTTTCTAGTTTCTCCAGATGTGTAGTTAGGTCATTGATTTTAGTTTTTTCTTTTTTTTTTAATGTAAGCATTGAGGGGTATAAATTTCCCTCTCAACACTGCCTTTGCTGCTTTCCATAGGTTCTGATATGTTGTGTTCTCATTTTCATTCATTTCAGGATATTTATTGATTTCTCTTGCTATTTCTTCTTTGAATCACTAATTATTTAAGAGTGTGTTGTTTAATCTCCATATATTTGTGCATATCCCCTTTTTTCTGCCTTTTGTTGATTTGCAGCTTTATTCCATTTTGTCAGAGAAAGTGCTTTGTATAATTTCAATCTTTTAAAATTTATTGATATCTGTTTTGTGCCCCAACATATGGTCTATCCTGGAGAAGGATCCATGAGCACTTGAGAAAAATGTATATCCTGCTGTTTTGGGGGTGCAATGTTCTGTCTATTAGGTTTTATTCATTTATCATATTAGTCAAACTCTCTAATTCTTTATAGATCCTCTGCCAAGATGTTCTATCCAATGATGAGAGTAGTGTAGTGAAGTCTCCAACTATTGTTGTAGAGATATCTATTTCTCCCTTCAGTTTTACCAGTGTTTTCCAAATCTAATTTTAGGCATTCTGATTAGGTGCATATACATTTATGATTGTTATTTTTTCTTGGTGAATTGCCCCTTTTATTAATACATAATGTCCTTCCTTGTCTCTAATAATAGC
>JAQZBX010054617.1:0-18604 GCA_029593785.1 Cabassous unicinctus
AAAAAAAAAAAAAAGAATAAAACCCTGCAAGCCCTTCCTTTGCCCGGGCGCCATCAGCGTGGGGCCAGGACTGGCGGGGAGGGCCAGGCCAGCGGGGAGAAGCAGGGACCAGCTCGGGCCAGGGATCACCCCATTAAAAGCCGGGACGAGCAGCACCTGCCCAGTCGGGCGCTCGCCTCGGCTTCCCCGGTCTCGGCGCTGGGCACCCGGATGCTCCCTTTCCGCTTGGTTCCCGGGCTGCGCGCCCCGCGGGGTGGCAACTCTGCTCATACCGACCTTTGCTTTCCTTCTCTTGCACTTCGGGGCTGGACACGGACACCTCAGCCAGGCAGCTCCTCTCCTCCGGGAGGCCACCCTTTGCCTCGGGGCTCTCCACCTGGGAGACTTTGGCGGGCTCCTGGCCGCTCGCGGGTTCGTTCATCTTCTTTTCCATCTGCAGCTGGGCGGCCGAGAGCTGCGGCTTGGCCGCGCCGCGAGGGTTGAGCTGGAGCATGACAGTGGAGCTGCCTTCGGGGCTGTTATTGTACTCTTGGGTTTTCCCGGTGGCGTAGGTCTGACTCAGTCTAAAATATCCAGGGACAGGAACCTCGGGATTCTCAACGGGACAGGACTCGGGGACCAGCCTCTGGTACGAAGGGACCTCGGCAGAAATGAGTTTGTTGCGCTTATCGGAATACATGCAGCAATTAGATTCTTCCTTAATGTTGGTGGTGAAGGAGCAAGTGGGGACTTGCTGTGTAACAGGTTGCTCTATTCGACAAGATCTGTTCGGGTCTGTCCAACTGTCTACTTGAGGTATATAAGGATGCACATTCATACCCATATTTTGGTGGTTCACTTCTCTTTTGGCCAGAGACGGGAGCAGTCCACAGGTTTGCATTCCATAGGTCCCCATGTCTGCGCTAGGTGGTGGCATGTACATGCTGGCGCTGCTCGAATAAAAACTGTCACTCCTGCAGGCACTGATCAAGGAATCTACTAAAAAAGTATTAGCAGCAGGAGAGCTGTTGGGAAAGGACATTTTGGGGAGGAATTTGAAGAAGAGAGATTGTGTCCTTTGTAGGCTGACATCTCTAGGAAAACATTCCCCGTGTAATTGTGGATGCCTCTGCCGACCACATGACAACCAAGCCAATGAGATTTGAAAATGGCCTTGAGCCGCAGCCTCCTCGCAGGTCACGTGCTCTCGAGCCGGGCCAGCCGGCCGCGTAAGCGCGGACAACAGCGACATCTACTACGCGCCGGCGATAGTGCGCGCTGGAGACAGCCGGTCCAGCACTCTTCGCCGCCGCCCGCCCGCCTCCCCGGGGCTCGCTCGGCCCGCCTGCCCCACTCGCACCCCCGCCCCGGCCTCCTGGCCCAACCGGCAGAAGGAAAGGTTCGGCCGCAGGGGCCTCCGGGAGGACACGCACGGGGAGGGAAGCCAGAGCCCGTGGCGCCAGCTCACAGAAGCATTCCCCTGCACACACCCAGGCGGAGCGCGCCCGGGAGGGCCGGGGCCGGAGCCGGGGTGGGGGATAGGGACGCAGGCTGGTTAATTTAGGCCCAGAGAGCCAGGGAAGGTGAGTCAGATTCCCCAGGCCCTGAGACATCCCACTCCAGAGGTCCAAAGGAAAACAAAAACCAAACCAAACCAAAACACCCGCGCAAAGACGCGGCTAAGGTATCCTGGAGAGCGGAGGGGAGAAGGACCGCTAGCGCCGCGAGGCCACGCAGCCGGTCGGCCCCGAAACCCCGAGAATGGACCGGACCCGGTGCTGCCCTCTCCCTCTGCCCTCCTGCCCCCACTCTCGACCCCTCCGCGCTCCAGCGGGCTGCCCGAGCCCTCTGCTCTCCGAGGAGCCACATCCCGACCTCTACGGGCCAGGCCGCCGGAGCCTTCAGCCCGAAGACAATCCTTCGCCAGCAGTTCGCTATCTGCGAAAGCTGTCCCTCAGGCTCCCAGCGGGAGAACGAAACCGAGTTTTCCTCTCCTCACACCCTGATAATAGAGGGCAGAGAGAAAGGAAGGGAGAGAGAATGGGAAGAAAATTTCAAAGAAAAGGGGGAAAACTCGTCCTCAGACTCCAGAAGTTTTAGGAAACTGGCTGGGCCAGGCAGAAGGGAGAGGGATGCAAAGATGTCAATCGGTTCTTCTGCAAAGAAAAATACGTTATCCTTTTATGGATTTTGTAAAAGCATTGGTTTTTGACAAGTGTAAGGTACAAAAGGTTGTGGAATTTATTAATACATATTAAGAAGAATCAGAGCGATCAATAAAATTCTCATCTACATTCTTGGGCTTCTTGGTAATTTTCTTGCTTCTGAAGGTTTTTAAAGAGTTATACCCGCTGTTGCCACACACGGGAAGATATTTTATTAACAAATCAATCGAGACTTTGTACAGGATAAGATTAATAGTTAAGATTTAGCATAATGGCGTTCGCTTTATGAATTATTGAAAATTATCCTATTGATTTTTCCTCTTCACTACTAACTAAGAAGGTCAATTTTTGTTTTAACACAAATTGCCAAATAGTAAAAGCTATGCTTTTGTCAGGACTTGAGTTTTATAGTTGAGGACAATTCCTAAAATTATTTGACAAGGTTTTGCTTGGGTAAGAGGAGGGAGAAGAAAGAAAGGAAGTGGGAGAATCTTAGTCCTCTGTTTTCTTTGGTGAGGGAAAGTTCTATAAAGAGGATCTGGCCTGGGATTGTGGTCGAGCTCATTAAAGAACAACCTCTACCACCTCCATGGAAACTCAGAAGTTTATGAGAAACTTCTCCAACAACTTCCTCCCTCGGTCTCTGGTTGCAGGCGAGTGAACCGCCCTGCGGAAGTCCCGGCCTCGGGGCAGCAGCGGGGAGCTTTAACCTTGATTTCCAAAGGTTTGCTCTGGGCAAGGGGCTGACCAAGGCACCGGAGCTGTTCTCTGGCCTCCCGGGTCCCCTTCCAGGCTGCCAAGAGGGGTAAAGGGCCCTAGAAACTCTGACCGTGAACCAGTTCTCTGTCCAGGAAGGACATCCTTATTCTCCTCTCCTCATACTCGCCCAAGCAGGAGCTGGCCTTGGATTTCAGGCCCTGAGACTGAACTTGTGGGCAAATCAGGTTTCCGCCTCAACAGAACATTTCTTTGAGGCCCACTGCTCATTAAAGCGTCTCAACATTCGGGGGTGGGGGGGCTGAGTAGCCCAGCCCGCTCCTTCACAAAAACCTTTTCCGACAAACCCTTTGTCCCCCCTCCCCAAAAAGAATCTCCCCTGGCCTGGTGGAAGCAGGCGCTAAACACTATTTTCCACCGCTCTGCCTGTCTCCTCGAGTGCCTTCGCTTAAACAATAACCCCTTTTAAAAACTCCGCGGTGGCAATGAGACAGACCTTTTAAACCTTTATGCAGCTGTTCAAATACAACATCATTGTCAGGTTAAAAGCCTGGCGCCTCAAACTACTGAGGCTGAGGGATGCTGGCATAGCCCTTGGTTTAAACATTACCTTACTGTAGGGGTGGCTGTTTTTTAGCTGGGGTGGGGAGGGTGAGAGAGGCAGAAAAAAAAATATCCAATTTTCTACTCTGGTCTGCTAGACTCCTGTCCAAAGCTAACATCCAGAGGCCGGCGCCCTGGAAATCTCTTTCTCCAGCACAAGATCATAAGCCCAGCCACGGTTAAGCGTGCCCAGGGCCGGACAAAGTGCCCGCTGCACACGCTTGCGGCAGGCGCCAGGTCGCCAGCCTGGTGCTCCAGCACTGTCACTCCAGTACTGTCGCCCCTTTGCATCTCAGCCAGGCGAGCTGCCCGGAACACGGTTGCCCAGTTCTCCCTATCCCACGCGCGGCAGGGCTGTTCAATCTAATCAGGAATTTTATGCCCATCAAATGCCCTTTCATAATCTTTATTTATATGTGAAGAAAACGTCTGGGCTAAAAATAACCGATCCCTCAAGAAGCTGGCAGGATCGGCCTCCCGAATCTGGGGAGCTTTCTCCGTCAGCTCCCAGTAGCCGCCAAGCTCAAAGTCACCCCCATGTTGGATTTGGTTTTAAATGGGTCTTCTGCACTCACAGAAAAAAAATGTGTGTATATCAGATATAATTTCAAATCTGTTCTCACAAAATTCTCTTTTTTTCATTTTTCTCCCTATATTTTTGCCTTCAGTCTTCGAAGGCCTTGAGGCTGAAGCCTGCCAACATTTCAGGAATATTTTGTCATCAAAAATCAAGCAAAATAGAAATAATAAAAAAAGAACGATCCGGGTGGGGAGACTGCCTAAGACCCTAAGGCTGAGATGAAACAAACTGAATGAAAAGGCAGTGACTTTAAAGGCCAGCCTTTATTTTGCTTCGGAGTATTTAATATAGCTACTGTTTTCGATCATCTTTAGATCAGTTGAAGCAGTTCCCATTAATAATAAATCAATATTGCACCATAAAGGAGATGAACACCCATATTTGCACCATGAGGCCGAAGCGGTTCTCCCTGGCAAAGTTCTTTCCAGGGAAAAATTAAAAGGGTCACTTTAGCTAAAAATTAGCATTTGTAATCAAGAGGTGGCTTGCATGCACACTCTCTTGTCTCCAGGAAGGAGAGCGGCAGCCCAGGGCCTCAGCAGACCTGGGGACTCCCAGGGTCACCCTAAATTAGGGCCCTAAGCCCGACTTGTGGCTGGAGCATTCTTTGGGGACAGCGGGGGTGGGAAGCAAATTAAAAGCGGCCTCCTCCAGGCTCCCCTCGGGATGCATTATGTGCCTCCCGGCCAGGGAGAAGAGAAACCAAGAGGGCAAATGGGGAGGCTGGGGAAACCACCAACGCGGTGAGGGGTCTAAGGAGACCGTGCAAACAGACCAGCGTCCGGGAGCCTCGTTTCATCACAGACACAAAAGGCTCCAACTTTGTGCATTTCCCCTTCATTTCAGGATTTGAGACCTCGGCCCCTCAGGATCAGTGACCACCCTCCGCGAGGCCCCCACGCTCTAAATAGGAGGGAACAGATCTGCAACCCCCAGAAGCTCTGGTCGGATCTCCTAGCCTTCCTCAGGCCCATCCTGGGCGCTGCCAGGAAGAAAGGAACTGCGGACCCATGGAGCGGCCATGGTCCCCGGGCGGCTGCCGGCCAAGGCCAAGGGGCCCCACACGACCAGATGCGTCGCCGGTGGGGCCGCCTAAAGAGAAACAACGACATTTGAAGGGGGCTCTTGTCCGATGTTGACTGAGGCCCCCATTCGGCCCGAGAAAGTTCGCTTCACAATAACTAAGCTGGACCCGCGGTCAGACAGGCGCGAGCCGGGGGTGCCCACGAGTAACATCCACGCCTCTCCACTAGCGCCTTGCCAGGGGGGTTGCGGCCCCCCGGCCCTGGCGCAAGCCGGTGCCAGCTTCCGGGGACTAACAAGCGGGCGGGCCGAGGGTCTTTGGCCTAGGGCCTGGAGGGCGGGAGACAGGGACAGAGGAGCCGACGAGGCGGGCGCTAACTCCCGGGGCTGAGGACGCTTTCACACTGAACTTCGGGGAAGAAGCGGCAGCCACCATCTCATAGAGTGGTCCACGTCCTGAAGCCCCTTCCCCTCCCTCTTGCACCGCAGGCGGGGACATAGGCCTTCCCCAATGCCAGGAGCCTTGCTGGGGTGCAGGCTGCGAGAAAACTGCTCCCGGGAGCCGGTGCCAAAATCAGACTGCCGCGGGACAGCTTGGAAGGATGACCCGGCTTTTGTCAAAGGCAAAGTCCGTTTGCTTCAAATACCGTTCCCGGATCCGCAATGCCTTGGGGTATAAACGTTTCTTGGGACAGCCTGTCACCTCCCTCAGCCGCACCAATCTACCCCGCCCGGGGAGTCCCAAACCATAGTCCTGTCCGCGCCTCCGGGTCTCCAGCGGTAGCGCCGCGCGCCAGGCACCGCCAGGGGTTCCCTCGCTCAAAATGACCCCCTCAGTCCCCGACGCGTCTTGTTTTTCCGGAAACCACACTCAGCTAAGTTGCCGGCGCCCTGATCTATCGTAAACAAAAGCCCTTTAATCATCCCAAGCGGCCAGAGAGCGCGCAAGGCGACCGCGGCTTTGGGGGTGGGGGTTGGGGGTGTCCTACCCTCTCATGGCTCTCCAAAGTCAAACCAACGAGCAAACCGATTTTTTGCCTAGTTTAATTAACTCGCAGTGGCCATGGCCTATTTCAAAATGCACATATTTGTCTTTAAAAACCTCTCTGCTACGCCAATACAACAGCACATTGCATTACGCCTAAGTATTATTTTTGCAACAGCTTTAGCTTTAAGCAGACAACGATTAGGTGATCCAGGAATCTGGTTCCTCCCTTTTCTCGGTCTTTATACAACTTCTCATATCTCATAACTGAGGACAAATAGCAAACATCCTGGAGGCCGCCTATTTCTAACGGGTTAAGATTGCCTATTCGAAAACTATTGCAAAGACAAGGCACCGTGGCCTCTCGGCCAAACGTGGCTTCTGGAACGTGGGCGCGCCCCCGTGTGGCTCTCCAGGGCCCTGCAGCCGGGAAATAGTTCAGGCTTCTGCTCGCCTACCATGGTGTGCCTACACAAGCTTGCTACATTTAGACGCAGTTAAAACACACACACACACACACACACAAAATGGAGAGAAAGAAATAAACCAGTTTTAAGATCCAGGTATGACCATACTAGTAGGGCACTGACATTTTAACGGACGCCCAGAATTCCAAACAAAGGAATCCCTTTCTGAACGAAATTCTTGGATTGTAGGCTCTGGGTCTATTTCATCTTTTACCAAAGGTTGAGAGATGTTTTAAAAAATAATATATATATATATATATATATATGTATTTCTTTTGTCCCATATCATAGAAAGTGCAATAATTTATTTGACAGGGTGACAATTTGTTTCAAATATAAGGAAGGTGTAAGTCTGTACAGAATTTCCTCTTTCAAATGCCTGCTTTTAAAACTGTGGTTCTTCAGTAGAGCAAAGGGGACCACTATAGAAGCTACTTCCCCAAATACCCCCAGCATTTCCTAGCTGTATTGAAAGCATCACTGGAGGGCATTTTAATCACCCATAGTTTTAAAAGAAGTCAATTACTATTGAATTACAACAATGTTTGAAAGGAAATTAAGGTTATTGATCCTGAAATTAGGAATTTGCTTAGATTTATGGTGAGCCCCTCCCTCATATGATTCTGTGTGGTTATAAGTGTGTGGGGGGGGGTCTGGATGTGTGTAAGCATGTGTGTGTGAAAGTGGGTGGTGGTTGAAAATCACAGAAGAACCTTAAGGTGCCTAATTATTCAGAAAGGTTAAAGGTGATGACCTTGACATTTTAGAAGTTCAAAGGCATACACTTATGTTTTTCCTTCTCAGAAAGACTTGGCAATTTTTAAAGTTTTGCATTTGGAAACGCATGCCTCCTCCTTGGAAGATGCATGGGATGCTGTGAATTTTAGGGATTTATTTTTTGACTTTGAGCTTATGAGAAGTTAAGAGCCATAAGATCCACTTTACTCTTTTCAGAGAAAGAGAAGTTTTTCTCACTTCTCCAGTTTATTGCACATTGCGGAAATCTCTTCTGGGCCCACCAGAAGGTGTATAATATAACCCAATTAAGCTGTTTAGAACTTTGGCTTTTATGGTGTTGTCTAGACAGTTCAAGGTTTTGTAAACAGCCTGACCTGGCCCTGCAACATAAAGTGCAGTGCAGCTCTCTCCACATTCTTTAACTTCAAGTGATAAAGGTGGTGAGAAGTGGGTCTGCAGCCCCTGGCCTTATCCCAGGGAGGGGGCTTACCTTCCCTGCTCCAAGCTGGCTGTGACACCAGCAAGGACCTCAACCCCTCTCTACCCACTAACTTCCTTTTACCAACCTGTCTTTTTTTATTATTTTTATGGAAGGCTCTAATTTTGGTTTCTAGTTTTAAGGGATCCCAACTCCTTGACACCTTGTTAGGAGTGAATTTGGATTTTCTAGTCAGTTTTTAAAAAAATGATTTTTATCTTTTCAGAAATTCCAAGTTCACTAGGTTGGGGGAGGAAATTGCTTCTTAGATGCCTGCTGCCTGGAGAAGACAGCACCAGCATGGCTGAATCACATCATTAGTTCGGAAATTCATCACTAAAGTGATTTTGAAAGGCAGTGAAGCCCGGAGGGGGGGAAGACAACCCATATTTTAGCGGGATTAATTTTCGGTTGCATGGAGGAGGAGGATTCTGGTCATTAAAAAATGCTAACCGGGCACTAAACTTCTTCAAAGGGGAAAATCCATACAGTGCATTGAAGCTGTAACCTCCATTTTACTAGAAACCATTTATTCGCACAAAAAAAGACAATGGCTCGAGCCTTGATATGACAGACCAAAGGTACATTTCCCAGAGTTTAAATAATCTGTGTTCTCCGAGGGGGGAAGGAAGGGGTCTCTAAGCTCAGAACAAAACACCGCGCCTTCTAGCCTCGCGGCCTAACTCCCTACAGATCCCACCGCGTCCCCACGAGGACTCGGAGAGGGGGAGGGGGAACAACAGCACACTGGCGGTAAAATTGTAAAGCGACGTTTGCATTTACCATTTTCCCCTTATTAGGATCCGCTCGGCCAAGTCCCCGGCCTCGTCCGCAGGCTGCAGTGGTCGCTGGGAGGTCCCGAGTTGACCGTGGGAAGGAATCGTGGAGTTCCACAGAGAAGAGGTGTCATTAAACCCAAGGACTTTGGGCCTGCGGAAGGCAGGCTGGTAGGGAGGAGGGTGGGCGAGTGGGGGTCGGGGGACGGGGATGTGTCCTGGAGCTCTCAAAACAAGGGGTTTCCAGTGAAATACTGCAGACGGTCTCTGTTCAGTTTCTTTTCTTTCATCCTGCGATTCTGGAACCAGATTTTGACTTGCCGGTCAGTGAGGTTGAGCATCCGAGAGAGTTGAAGTCTTTTCTCTTTGTTTATGTACACGTTAAAGAAAAACTCGCGTTCCAGTTCGCGGATCTGGTACTTGGTGTAGGGACAGCGCTTTTTCCGGGACCGCTGAGGGGCCACTGCAAGGCAAAGAGACCAGAGGGATGAGAAAGGCCACTTGCCTGCCGACCCCCGCCCGCCCGGGTCACCGCGCGACTACCAGGCCTCGGCCCGTTGGGGTCGTCCCCTGACGCCGCTGAAAGACCCTGCCTGCGTCGTGGGAGATGATAAATGGGCGGGCAGAGGAGAGGGTGCGGGCGTGGACGTGTGTTCACGTCCGGACACACACACACAACACATATAGACACACACGCACACACACAGCCAGGATGGCACCAAAGTGGCGAAGGGAGGGCGAGGCAGGCCTAGAGCTAGAACCCGGAGGGAGAGAGACGCGAGCGCCGGGGCATCTGCTCAACTCCAGCAGCGCGCGTCAGCCAGAGGCTTGGATAAAGTCCAGTTCAAGAATCAAACTTCTCCCCCTCCCCTCCCTTAAAAACAGGACGGTCGGATGCCCGCGCTCACAAACTGGCTGGAAATCCACCCTCCCTGCCTTCATAGTCCCTACTTCCCTCAACCCCGAACTGGGAAAAAGCTCTCTACGGCGATTAATGTCCTCCTCGAAGTCTACCTTAAGCCCACCTAAATTGGTTTCCTATCGTAAACACGCTTTACAACGGCCTGGGAAATCTTATAGGATGTATAAACCTCTTCGAACGCTTATAAAGTGGCACATAAAACGGCGCAAGCAGAGGGAGGCCCCCGCCGCCCCCCCGCGCCGCGGCCCCCGGCCTGCCCGCGCCCGGTGCCTACCTGCGCCGCCGCTCTTCTCGGCCCCCGCCTCCCCCGGGGAGCCCTCGCCGCCGCCGCCGCCGCCCTCCGCCGCCCCCTTGGGCTCTGAGCCGGGGTTCGCCTTGGCGCAGGGGCTGCCCCCGCCCCCGCCGGCCCCCGCCTTGGGGTCGCCCTTGTCGGCAGCGCCTTCGGGCAGCGGTGGCGCGGGCGGCGGCGGGGGCTGCGGCCCGGCGAAGGGGGGCCCGGGCGCCGCCTCGTAGAACTGGTCGAAGCCCTGCGGCAGGATGCCGTTGCGGCCCACCGCGCTGTAGAAGTTGGAGGCGGCGCCTGCGGGGCCGTGCGGCGGCCCCGGCGCCGCGCACACCGGCTCGGGCGCCTTGAAGAGCACGTCCGGCCGGCGGCCAGCGGGAGGGAGCAGCTCGCGTTGCATGGCCGCCTCCTCGGCCGCCGCCGCCGCCGCCGCTGCCGCCGCCGCCGCCGCGTAGTAGGGAGCGTAGCCCCCGGCGCCGCCGCCGCCACCGCCCCCTCCGGGACCGCCGCCGCCGCCGCCGCCCCCCGTGCCGCCGCCGCCGCCGCGGTACGGCCACTTGGCGCGCTCCAGGCCGTAGTCGCGGAAGGCCACTTCACGCACGGGCTGGACGTGCGGCGCCAGGTTGGACGAGTATGGAAAAGTCATCTGGCAGGACGACGGTTGCGACAGGAACGACGGCTTGCTGGCGAAGTCCGACGGGGCCACATAGTAGGCGCAGCCGGGCAGGTACATGCTGGCTGCGCTCGGGCCGCACTCGTCAAAGTCGTTCATGGCTCCGCGCCGTGCGCGCCGGCGAGCCCCCGGCCTCTCCCCGCGCCGCCAACCTGAGCCATCGATTGCACAAGAGGCTTGGGCCAGGATCAACTAAGCAAAAATCCCCACCGGGCGCTGACGTGCAATTCATCTTGATTGATTCTGGTGGTAATTATGTCACGTGACGCCATGGAGAGAAATGTCCTTATATCTCTATCAGTGCTCGCCAACACGCCCCGGGACGGCTCCTGGCGCCGAGACGCGCGCGCGCTGGGGGCGGACGGGCTTCCCTCTCCCGCCAGCTCTCCCCGGGCGCCTCCTGACCAGGCGGAGCTGCAGGCTGGTCACCTGCACGCCTCCGGCTGCTGCCACCGCTGGGTGTATCTGCCACCGCCCGGCCGGGCCGCCCTCCCGCCCGCGCGGCTTTAAGTACGCGGACCGCGGCCGGCAGGGAGGAGGAGGGAGGGGGAGGGAGGGGGAGGAAGGGGGAAGGGAGAGGAGCGGCGAGTGGAGGGGGGAGCCGCGACCCCGATTGCAGGGGACTAGGTGTGAGGGTGTGAGGTTCCCACCCACCCCCACCCTTCCTGCAGCCGTTCCCTCCCCCGCGACTCCGCCACCCTCTGCGCCTTGTGGGCCGGGAGCTTGTTGCTTCTTGTTCAAGAGGCGTAATTGCGCCGCTCTCCAGGGCGCCTGGAGCCCTGATTTACATAATTCTCCACCCGGCGCGTTCACCGAGGAGGATCTTGGCTCTCGCTGCTTTTGACCCCGGGGGCGTGATTGCCAGCCTGGAAAACCCCACGTCAAACCATTCCCCGTCGCTCACCCCAGTCAGGGCCTTTTCGCCCACCAGGCCCTCTCAACCTCTCTCCTCCTCTTTGGTTTCCATACTCTCTCGCTCTCTTTCCCTCTCCTCTCTCCTTCCTCGCTCTTTCTTCAAGCTTCTCTCTCTCCTGCCCTCTCTTCCCTCATACTCCCCTCTCGTTTCCTCTTTCCCTCTTCCTTCCTTTCCTACTTTGCTAGTCTCCTTTTCTCTGTCTCCTTATCCTCTCTTCTTCTTCCCCCTAAGCTGTGCTGTCTCTCTCCATCTCCCTGTCTGCTCTCGGCTTTTTCTTGCCCAGCGCTAAAGTGAGGAGGGAGATCAGCCAGCGGAGACGCTGTGGCTGGAGATCCAAGCCCTGGAAGCTGGGGTCGTGCGGAGGGGTTCTGGTTAACAAAAGGAACTGGAGCCCTACTCAGGATGCCCGGTCTCCTGCTTGCCCCCCACGAGGGACCAACCACCGACGCCTCCATCTGCCTCACTCCCTCTTCTTCACGGCCTGGCCTGGGACCAGGCTGTCTCACACTCAGCCCCTGCCCTGCGTCGGAGCCTGGCCAAGGCCGGCGCATCCAACGCCGCGTCTCCCCAAGACTCCTCCAGCGCCCTTGGGCCTGCACGATCCCTGCGGCCCCTCCGTTGGCTCTCGAGGGACTCTCGGCAGCGCCTGCCCCCTCCCCCCGCCACCCGCTCGAGTCCTCTTCGCTACTCAGCCTAGAGGCGGGCTCTTCGGGTCCCCCATCCACTTGCCCCAAGTCCTCACTCTCCTAGGCGGCCGCGGCATCCCGCTTTCCCAGCCTGGGGGGCCAGGCGAGGCCTGGACTCCCGCCTTCGGGAGAGCAGGCGCTTTTCAACGGTAAAAATCAGTCTCTCCGAAAGAAGCTGCCCAAACACAAATTCCAGAACGCAGGGCAGGAGGCTGCCCCACTCTCCAGGGTCCTCTGCCCAGGCAATAGCAGCACTAGGGCCTTGGCCATAGCCCTATGCCCAGGGCAGTCGGCGTTGGCTGTGGGGCGGGCTCCCTCCCCGGCCCGGGCCGCCGCAGTGCCCGTGCGGTGCTCTCTGCCCATGGTGCCGACAGAGAAAAGGCGGGTGGTAGGATCTAATATCTATTTTCTGGCCACCCCCTTTCCCTTCCCCTCTCTCCTCCCTTCTTTCTCCCTCCCTGTCTCCTTCCTCCGCCCCCCCTCCCAACTCTGCTTCCCTCCCTGCACACTACGCAAACAGGTCGGTGGAGACTGGAGGGCACTGAGCCTCCCCACCCAGAAATGCCCATCCTTGGCTACCTCCTCCCCACAGTTGGCACCCCCTACCAGATTCCAGCTTGTCCCCTTTCCTCAGCCCAGAGCCCCAGCACACTCATCTGCCTCCCCATCTCCATCCCTGACCCAAGCTTCTCTCTTTCGGGCTCGTGCTCGACACCCCTGGATCTCTCTTCTAAAATGGCTCCCCGGAAACTGCACGCTGGCCCTACGGCTGCTCAGGACCCAGGGCAGCAGCGGCGGGGTCCCCAGACCGGTATCTCTGTGTCTGGAAGTGCGCAGAATTTCTGCACCTTCTCTCTGCTCGCGGTACGGAGTGGGGCGCAAGCAACCCGCAGCCCCCAAGTAGAGCCCGCTGAGCACAGAAGAGAGAAATGGGGAGGACGAATCATTCAAGTTCAACGACATGGCGACGGCGGCTCGGGCGCGAGCCGCGCTTTGGCGGGGGAGGGTGCGCCATCTGCAGCGCCGCGCGGGTGCAGAGGAGAAGGGGGCAGCAGGCCCCTCTCCGCGCGTTTGCGTGGACCCCCCGCTCCCCGTTCCCCCCCCCTCCCAAGCCAGGGATTTCGTGCCGGGCACAGCCCGCTTGGGTTCTTAGGCCCCAGCCCCCTCCTTGGTCCTCGCCCTGAACCCCAGGGAAAACCGCAGCCTCCAGACCCGCGCATCCCTGTCGAGAACCTACCGTGAAGACCTCGGCGCTGTGGCCTTGCCATCTGCCTGCACGGCCCCACCCGAAGCGCAGAGAACGCACCCGGCCCTCGGAGCGTAGCCAGTAGCTCGGCGAGCGGTAGCTTTCAGCTCAGCGCCGGGACGCGATGCGGTATTTTTGAACCACCCAAGATAAGACACTAACTTGACCTTAACTTTGTCAGGGCGCCCCCGGTATCTGGAGAACGTGAACAGACACTGTCTGGCAGCTCTCGTAAAAGCTGACTGGGGAAGGGATTCTGAGTCATTTCATTTATTGCCACTACAGTTCTGCAAGAAAGCTTTTCCTCCCTGCCAAACTTTAATTATTTATGCTCGTTTAGAAAACGAAAGAGGAGAAATGGGGGAAAATACCCAGTCCCAGTCCTTTCCCTGAAGAGTCTTCAGGACCAGCTCCTCAAGTCAAGCGACTGGAGAACAAAAATGTGGGGAGATCACCTTTGTCCAAGGACGGTCAGACAGGCGCCGTGCCCGCCCTCCCCCCACTGAAGGGGGTGGATGCATCTGGGACAGACCGGGTGGAGTGATACCCCCGCCCCCACGCAGACATGAATATTTACAGCGGTTCCGGATTTCTCCTCCACCCGCCAGCCTCCCGGAAGCCTCCCCAGCCCGCCTCCCCAGGGGAGAGCCCCCAGGTCTTAAAAATGTCCCCCGCCCCGTCCGCGCTGTGTGCTCGCGACCGATTTAGTGGCGGACGAGGCCGGTTTTTTCTCGTTGTAAAGCCTTCTTGACCAAGAGGACCGCGTGGACTCCGGCATTTCGGAGGACGCGTTTGTCTTTGTGCAAGGGAATGTTGCGCATTCAGATTTCAGCATCATTTTTCTCCGGCGTTTGTTTCTTACGAATTTCGCCGCGGTTCCGAACCCCGGCCGGGATTTCAGCTAGGGAGTGAGAGAGGACACCGCCGTCTTTGTATTTGTGCGGATCGTTAGAGGGGAAAGATTTGAGAAACACTCCTGAACCCCCAACCGAAAGGCAAGCTTTTGGACCTAGAATAATTCAATTCTCTTTGGGGAGTGGTCGCCATGAATATTCCCTCCCCACGCACTCCCTAGGTTAACGGGAAAGGATGTGATGATTTAATGACATATTTTGGAAAGAAAAGGCTTCAGTGTGTTGTCTTAGGGCCTAGGCCTAAGTCCAGTTTCCTGGTCCTTCGCAGTCCTGGGGACCCGAGGTCTGAGTGCGGCCTTCGCCTTTGTTCAGTTGTTTTCCAAGAGGCAAACCTCCGAACGCAGACTCATAGACCCGACTCCGGGTGGCATGGCTTCCTTTCGCCGACCCAGGTGGGGAAACATTTCTGCAGAGAGGACCTCTGTAGCCTCTTGCATTTTCTTTTTTTCCCTTTCTTTTCTTTTTTCTTTTCTTTTCTTTCTTTCTTTCCTCCAATGTATATATGTATATATTTTTTAAAAGGAGAGGTTAAAATATATTTTAAGGAAAGCATCAAATTCGTTTCAGAAAAGAGAAGTTGGAACGTTGAGCGCTTGATATTAGGAGGGCTAGCAGTTTTGCTGTTTCTCTCTCTTGTTAAAAGCTAGCAATTCTTCGGCTTCCACTTCCGAGCCAGCTGGGGGTTGTCAGGGGACCGTGAATACCTCACAAGCTCCATCTTTCCCGGCCTGAGCTAGAGGCTCTGCAGGCCTCCTGGGTTTGAGGCTACATTTCCCAAGGCGGCAACCTGGTGGGCACCCAGCTGCGGTACTAATATTGGGGATTTCTGCAGGGCACAGCCTGTTCTAGAGAAGCCTGATCAAAACTTAGTGGAGAGTGATATTTTTGTATTGCAGTGTGAGGGGCCTGGAATTGTGGCAACCTCCCTGATAACAGCAAGCTTGGTAGTTTGAGAATTTAGGCAAGGCACAGAAACCATGGCCTGCAACAAGCCGAGGGGCCTCTCAGTGTGTGAGGCACACTCAAATCTGCCTATTACCACCCCTCCCCACGTATCATACACATTTTGCGCATAGACTTTTATATACAGTTCCCTGCATGCCTTGGAAGCCATTTTCTCATTTCATGAACAGTCAACACCCACCGAGAAATGACAACTGGGAAAGAAAAACAAAGTCAGTGGCCTGATAAACATTAGGAGGGAATCCGAGGTGCTTTGAAAAAATCAACATCAGCCCCTGACACTTTGGCTGGGCACTGGGTATTTATTTCCACTAAAACATTTCTAAGTGTCCAATATATACAAGCTATTGTTTTTTTTTTTTTCTAATGAAATAAAAACAAAAGAAAACATGCATGACAACTACTAGATAGCAGATAAAATGCAATTAGTTTAAACAGTCAGCTGAAGTCAGTTGGGCTGAGGCTCAGGGTTCCTTGGGAGGTGCCCACTCTAAGAGACCCTGGGCCTCCATTGAAAAGAAATCATTGGACTTTGGGAAGGATTTCCAAGTTCCCAGGCTGTCGTACAGTACATCTTGCTAGGAGTTGGGGGCGCTGTTTCTCCATAGGGGAGAGAGAAGAGGCTGGGATGGTGGCAGGACCTTGGGGGCTTTGGATTCACTGAAGTGAAGTCTGGACACACCAGCACACCCGGAACAACCCCTGCATTCAGGAACTCCAGCCTCCATTGGACAAGCCTAGTAGGGCCCAGTGCCTCCAAGGCTTTACTCAGGCAGCCCAGATATGGCCTGAGAAAGGGCATGGTGCCTGGGTCTCCAGTGGAGTTAACAGGTGGTAGAGAGGGTAAGAAGAAGGAAATTGCTGGTCCTTTCTGCTCGCTCAAGAGCAACAACAGCAGGCTGAGAAACAGGGCCCTTCTTCCCTGGCCCGGGACTGGGGGAGGAGCTTCCACCTCTCTTTCCTGGCTGCAGCCCATTAAAGTAATTCAAGATAGAAATACATGTGGACAACCTTTCCCTATTACACAGGGAAAGCCATATTTACAGTGGGAACAGAGGATCCCCCTCCCCTCCCTTACTTCCCCTCCTATCGCCTCTCATGTCTTTCCCTGGGCAAAGGAGCCTCAGAACAGACCAGCAGCTCCCCTCATCAGAGCTCAGCACGGCTAGCTGGGGGTTCTGTTTTAGGGTACAGAGACCCAGCCTAGGCATGTGTGAAGAGGTGTTAGAAGTAGGAGAATTTTGCCAGTCCTGTCTGAGGTGGCAGTTTGTCCTGGACCCCCAGTCTAACCAGTCCTATCACAGGGAAGAAGTCTCCAGTCCATTCTGCCCATTTGGAGGAGCCAACCCAGCCCGAATTCCGGAGTGTTTCTGAGTTTGTCCGGCCACCCCGCCCCTCTCTTCCCCTTTCCTCCCGAAGTCTGAAGGTCTAGGGCGGCCTTTGTCTTCTCAAACCGGCCAAGGCAGACGGGAGGGGGTGGGGCGGCGCCCTTTCCCTCCTCCACTCGAGATCCTGGCTTTGCTGCAGGGGCTAAGGCTGCAGGGAATCCGAATCGCAGTCCGCAGCTCTTTCCGCGCAGCCCGGAGACCTTTCTAAATTCACTTCCACTCTGAGATCCCGCTAGATGCCTACTAAATGAGGAAAGGACTAGAGAGAAGGGGAAAGGAAGACTAATCAAGTGGAAGCAGAAAAATCCAAGTACAAGGTAGCAGCGAGATTGAGCCCCGGGTGCAAATGTCCCCGCCAGGAGGCAAAGCAGGTGGCACGAGGACCCCACGCGGAAGCCTGAAGGCCAAGGTTACACTGCAAATCTTGCACGACCTCACCTCACGCTCAGAGAGAGAGGGGAAAGCGCGGAGGCTTGACCAGCCTTGATTCGAAATCTCCTGGTGGCTTGTGGGCCAGGAAACTGAGTGGGAGAGTACCCGGAATCACAGGAGAAGGGACTGAAGGAAAAACTTCAGCTCCCCAATCCAGGCCTTGGCCCAAAAGGCTGGGCCAAGCCCCGCCCGGCCTCCGCCTGTGGCGCGGCTAGTAGAGCGCCAGGGCTTGCTCGCGCAGCACCACGCGCTTCTTCTTCATGCGCCGGTTCTGGAACCAGATTTTGACCTGTTGGTCGCTGAGGTTCAGCCTGTTGGACAACTCCTTGCGCTTCTGCCGGTTGATGAATTCGTTGAGGAGGAATTCGTTCTCCAGCTCGGCAATCTGCTGCTTCGTGTAGGGTTTCCGCTTCTTGCGGGCCCTCCCCGGGGCCGCCCCCCACGGCAGGCCTGCAACACAGCCCCAACCCGAGTCAGCCTGGCCCGCTCCCTGTCGCCTGCCCGCCCTTGGCTACTCCCTCTCCCGACACGGTCTCCCCTGAATCCCACCTCCCATTCCGGCTCAAACCGGCCCGGGGAACATGGCCACCGTTTACCGTCGGACAGCGAAGGTCTCAGGCAAGAGGCGACGCTGGCCGCCTGCACTGTCATGTTCAAGTTGAGCGGGATCTTGGCGTCGTCCTTGAAGCCGGCTGCTGCGCAGGGGCCCCCCTCAAGCAGGGCCGCGGAGCCCGACGCGACACGGCCCACACCCGAGTACTCGTACTTGGCGGCTTTGAGGGCAGCGGCGGAGGAGGCCAGGCTAGACTCGGGGGCGAAGGATGGCCGCGCACGGCCACGCTCCTCCGGCCCAGTAGCCGCGTCCGGCGTGTAGAACTTGGCCGGCTCTTCGTGTCGATCCTTGGTGTCTGGGGGCTGCAGGCCAAGAGGCCCGGAGCCTGCCAGATAGGGCTGCGAGAAGCCGCTGAAGGCGGTGGAACCCGCGGGTTGCGCGGGGGCGCACGAGGCGGGCGCTGCGGCCCAAGGTAACGGGCCGCGCGGGTACGAAATCGGGGGAAGCGCGGCCAACTGGCCTCCATTCGGCCGCAGGTTGGAGAAGTAGAAGGAGTCGGGCGACTGCAGATTCAGCAGCGAGCCCACATAGCCCGCTCTGTAGAGACTGCGCTCACACATCTCCAACAAAGGGCTTCGGCTGCGCTTGCAGCAGTATTTAGTTACAACCGGGAATAAAGAGGACAGGCTCTGACGATTGGACGAAACTTTGCCTGCAGGTTCTTCAAAGCCGGTCATTTCAGCACCGCCTACATCCCCCGACCCGTTTTTCCCCCCCTTCAGGGTATTATGATAACACCAGCAATATTCGATGGCGACCGGCAAGGCTGACGGGTAGAGTCGAGGCATGCTGAGGGAAAGCGACTCCTCTGGGAGTTTCCGGGTCCGGCTTCAGGAGCTGGGGGCATTGGTCAGAGGGCGCCTTTGCCCAGCGTCCCTTGGGACCCTTTTTGGTCTTGATTTGCTTTGAGCTCCGGTTTCCCGCCGCCTATTTCGGCCCGGCTTGCTTCACCTGCTTTAAGTTGCAGCTGAGGCCTTTTCCAGTAAAGTGTGCCTGTTTGCTTGCAGCGCGTCCAGCTCGGTCCCCGGCCCTGAGCAATGCCGCTCCTACCCCTTTT
>JAQZBX010054618.1:0-18605 GCA_029593785.1 Cabassous unicinctus
GAATCCCTCAAGAACATAGGCAGTGCCTAATGAAAGAAAACAGACAAACATGTCAAGCCCTCAATATTATTGCAAGTAAATACGGATCTTATTCTTCAAAATTTGTAACTTAGTGGTTACCATATCTTCTGAGGGGAGGGGGGGAAGAATAGAATTGATAGAATGAAGGGCATTTTTAGGACATTAGAATTGTTCAGCATAATGTTGAAGTAATGGATACAGGTCACATGAAATTTCATCAAACCCTGTAAAAGTATATGATTCAAAATGTAAACCATAATGTAAACCATTGACCATGGTTAGCAGCAATGCTTCAATACTTGCACAAAAACTGTAACCAATGTACCATCCATTTGTAAAATGATATTAAGAGGGGAGAGGAGAAAATGGGGAGGACTTTGGGTCTATCAGAATCCCCTGTATTCTTTATTCTTTTTGTGACTTTTATGCATACTAAAGCTTTTTTGAAGACAAAATGGAAAAAAAAATAAGACACTGGAGTAATATATGGAGGAAAATGTCACTGTACATACAAGACAAGATTTCTTACAGTGATGAAAGACAAATGCCAAAATTTTTAAATTTTGTTTTTTAATTCTTACAATATTTCAAAATTTTGTACAGTTTTTTGTATTTTATTTGTTATTTTTAAAACTATCACTGTTATTTCATTTTCTTATTAATTTTATTCAGTTATTTTGTTGGCTTCATTTTTTGAAGAAGTTTTGGATCACAGAAGGGTAACAATTGTGGCAGGGGAAATCATTGATGGGGGTGTCAGTGATAGGGGATGCATGGGAGGAGGTTCGCCTGGGGCATACCTATAAGGTGTATGAATGAGTTCAAGTGTTCATGGGGCATTGTCACAGTGGGTGAGGATACAAACAATAACCAAAAGAATATTGAATTCCCATCTTGGGGAGTTCTGTCACATTCTCTGATAGGTGAGCAAGAATATCTTGAGTACAGTGGCAGTGACTAATGAAGGAGGGTGGACCACTGACAGACTCTTGATACTGATGACTCTAATTATGAACCTTTTCCTTTGAAATTGAGATGGAGCCTAGTATTATAGGTTACCTAAGAGTTATCTCCTGAAAGCCTCCTTGTTATTCAAATGTAACCTCTCTTTAAGACAAACTCAGCATATAACTGCATTGCTTTCCCCCCAGCATGGGACATGAGTTCCAGGGATGAGCCCCCCTGACACTGACAGGTTACTACCAATCATTAGCTAGCAATGCAACTGGTAACAGACCTTGACTAAAAGGGGGAAAGGATAGAAACTAATGGGTTTATATGGCTAAGAGACTTCAAAGTGAGTCGGGAGCACATTTCAGAGGTTACAGGTATGCATGTCTCAGCAGGACCTCATTGACTGCCACAGTAAATGTTGCCTCAAGTATCAGGGCTCCTGAGGGCTCTAAAGCTATCCAGACACTAAAGGCAGGACTAACACCTCAGGAGTTTGGTGCCCTGTCAGTAGGCCAAACTTTGGAATTTATGCTCCCCAGTGTGACAGAGTTGGACACAGCTGTGATTTCCCTACAAATGGCTCTTTTGTACCCTCTATTTGAACCTAGACTTAGTACTCGAGTTGATAGGTTTATGTCCAAGAGACTTTCCATGTGCCAGTTGGTCCCTGAATCTTAACAGAGTTACAACAGCTACTCTCCAGTACATTAGACTCATCCAGGACAACTAACAAGGAGATGATGATAGATAACTACCATCCCAAGGAACAGAGAAAGTCTACAACTGCATGCAGGATAGTCCCATCCATCTGCTCCATGGCATCTAAGCCCCTTCTCAATTAGGCAGAGTGGGTATCACCATCCAAGAATTCTCAGGATTGGGAAGTGAATGGTGGACTAGAGTAGACGCACTGTTTTTCTGTTATACACTTATTGTCATTCTAGCAATGGAAGAACTTTTATCATTGATGTGGAGGCAGTGGCCACCAGAGATTCTGAGGGAAGGGAGAGGGAAAAATATGTGTAATATGGGGGCGTTTTCAGGACACTGGAACTGTCCTGAATGATTTTGCAGTGACAGATATAGGATATTATATATCTGAATGATTTTGCAGTAACAGATACAGGATATTGTCATAGCTTACAAAAATGTGCATGAGAGAGTTTAAACTATAATGTAAACTATAATCCATACTTAGTGGAAATGATCCAATATGTATTCATCAATTATAACAAATGCACTACACTAATGAAGGATGTTGTTAATGGGAGAATGTGTGGGAAGGGGAGGCGGTGGGGTATATGGGAATGCACTATATTTTCAATGTAACATTTATGTAATCTAAAACTTCTTTCAAAGTAATAAGAAAGATGTTAATATTAGGTAAATATATAACAATTGCAAACTATGGACAGTAGTGAATACTAATAGATTAATAATTTTCCATTAATGGTAAAAAAGAAAAAAATAGACTAAGCGAATGAAACCAGACAAAAGGAACTACATGATGTTTGACTCCATCTTTACAATATATAAATACAAATAAATTAGAGAGAGAATTAGAATAGCAGCTATGTGTGACATGATCAAGATAGAGTGATTGAGAGGTGATTATTAAGGGGTAGAATTTTCTGGGTTTTTTTGTTTATTATTTTTATTATTATTATTGGAGCAATGAAAACACTCTAGTATTAACTGCAGTGATTAATGCACAAATAAGTGATAATACCAAATACAATTGTTTGTACACATTGGATAGATTGTATACATTATGACTATGCATCAATAAAATTTATTAAAAACTTTGGAAAGTAAAAGTAAAAGTAAATCATATTCTCCAACTCACATCACACGCCAAGAAATAAATCCCATATGTTTTAGATATTGAAATATACACAATTAAATTATTAAGATACAAGAAAAATAAAGGTGTAGATTTTGTTTTCTTTACTGGAATATGTGAGCAGTATGACATATTCTTAATATGACACCAGAGATAAGCCAAACAAAACTTAGTTCAATTATTTAGCTAATTAAAATTTAAACTTTCTAAGAAAAATGGAAAAAATAATCAATGATGAAAAGGTGACACAACATAAATATTTGGAAAATAACTGGGAAAAATATGTATTCATAATACATATAGAACTCTGAAAATCAACTTAAAAATAGAAAGCAGGAGCAAATACATATCAGGAAATCTGAAAGTAAAATATAAAAGCCTACTAAATGTATGGAAGTCAGTAAATTTCCCTATAAATCAAATTTAGATGATAATTACAGTGAGAAATCATCATTTTGCCAAATGGTTTGGCAAATTTTGGTAAATTTGAAAATCCTTAGCAATAGAAATGGTCCTCATGAAGCAGACATTTTGGATCTTTAGTAAAAATATGGATTTTGGATTATTGTGATAATATATTTATAATTTTAAATATTTAAAATCTGATGAAGCAAATCCAACTTGAAATTAATGAAATGGAATTATATTTTTACATAGATTTTTCTTCAATCAATCTGATATCATACACATTTGAATAAATAAAGAGAAAGAGGAATGAATTCCAACAGCATTATATATTCATCTATCAGCAATTGGAAGATAGTATTAACTATGGAAGAGAGAAGGATATATTTAGTAATCTAGAAAAATATCCGTGAAATATAACTAGATAAGAATAAATATATCTGAATGTTCATCACGCTATTATTCTATTAACATAAAAGGGAATATTTATTTCAACTTAATTCATTAATGAATTATAGCAAAATTTTGAAACAATAGATTTTTTTATATTGAGAAAAACATATGCAAGAAATTAAGTTTGAAACTTTAAATGTTTTTAACCACAATTTAAATGAATAGAAGAGCAAAAATAAGAGCAAGCTATATTTTAGAAAGTTCAATATTTTAAAAATATATTATCACTACTGACATTTTCCCTTCACATTAATATCCCAAAACTACATAGTTTGAAACAACTGAATTTCTATCACTTTGATTTACCTGTTTTCAATTTGAAATCAACCTCTGTTTTCCATACACATCAAATTACTAATTTTTGCTCATAATGAACAAAGTCCTCAAATTTCATTTAACAAAAATTATTTTACAAATAGAAATACAGGTATGTATGAACAGTCTGGGGGCAGAACAGACCATGGAGAATGTAAAATAAATTTTAACAAATTTTTTCAAAAATATTTACTAGAACACTACATTATTTTCATTAACATAGTTTGATCCACTCATTTGCAGGACAATTTAATTTTAGAAGTAGTAATAAGAACACAGAAGGGGAAGAATGATCATAACTTATTCCACTGTAATAGCTAGTATGTTAATGTGATTATCTCGCTTGAGCCCTCTAAATCATTGCAAAGTGTTATCCAAGTTTTACCTGTTGTTCCTTGTTTACCTATAGCAGAGAAAGTCATCAACAAAGAAAGTTATGTTTTGTTTTAAGATGATTTTCAATAGGAGAATAAAAAACATATCCAGCTACCAGTGTGCTGTAGGGGGCTGTTCAGTAGACAGCCTGTCTCTCTGCTATGAAATATAGATATTCCTGAATTCTGATCAATGCAAATGCACATGCTGATCAATAAAATGAATATTAAATTTAAAATTTATTGATTGTTGTTTGATACAAGACTTTAAATTTTGTGATTTATGCTTAAAATATATCATTTTTCATTTTTCATTTCATCCATGTATTTCGTACAATCCAATGATCCATGCCTGATTGAACTGTGGGGCCAATTTTTAAACAAGGAAATCATGTGTGTGGTATATACACATGCACATGCACACACACATTATATTTTAGAAGTCTTATATTCTTCTCAAACTCATTTTAGACATTTCCATCTATATCCTTAATCCCCCAGTAAGAAAAAAAAGTCTTTTAACCCTAACACATGTTGTTTTTCATTATTATGGTACTTGGTAGTAAACTTTAGGTGCCAGGATGGTTCATTCCCAGGAGTCATGCCGCATTCTGGGGGGAAGGTAGTGTGCTTATATGGTGAGTTTGGCTTAGAGAAAGGCCATGTTTGATCAACAAGGAGAGTGGTGTATTAAAGTCTCCTAATTTTAATGCAGAACCATCAATTTCTCCCTTCCAAACTGTCAGTATTTATGTCATATATTTTGGGTCCCTACAGTTAGGTACATATATATTTATAACTGTTGCATCTTCTTGGTGTATTGTGCCTGTTATAAGTTTATAATAACCATTGGTGCCCTTTGTAACATTTTTTTACTTAAAATCTATTTTATCTTATATTAGTATAGGTAACCCAGCTCTCCTTTGTTAGTACTAGCATTGTATTTGTGTTTTTCTTTCTTTTCACTTTCAACCTCCTTGTACCTTTGAATTTAATGTGAGACTTTTGCAGACAAAATATGTTTGGGTCAGGCTTTTTTATCCATTCTGCCAATCTCTGCATTTTGACTGGAGCATTTAATGCATTCATATTTTTACAATTTATTTTTGTTTATTTTTAAAGAAGTTTTAGATTATATACATGTTACATAAAAAAATATAAGGGATTCCCATACCCTGCAACCCTCCCCCCATGTTCCCACATTAGCATCTTTCATTAATGTGGTACATTTGTTATAATTGATGAACACATATTGAAGCACTGATGTTAATCTTGGTCTATAGTTTACATTTTCGTATACAATTTGTAATGCACAATTTATAAGTTTTGACAAAATGTATAATGTCTTGTATCCATCATTGCAATATTATGCAGAAAAATTGCCATGTCCACAAACTGTCCCAAGTCCCTCTCCCTCCCTTCAAAACTTCTGGAGATGACTGTCTTTATATCAATATTACAAGTTCTTCCATTGCTAGAATAATACTAAGTCTACTTTAGTCCATAGTTGCATTCGAACTCATGTTTGTTTGTTCCTCAGTCTTGAGGTTTTGGAGATGGTAATGCCCACTCTTTTTGTTTGAGAGGGAGCTTAGATCCCATGGGGCAGGTGGATAGAACTATTTTGCTTTTAGTTATAGATACCCTAAATTTGGGGGAATGGGGGTTGCCCATCATCATCCATCTGTTCATTGTCCTGGGTGGGTCTAATGAACTGGAGTGTAGGTGATGGATGCAACTCCGCTGAGTTTCAGGGCTCACCCAGCCTATCAACAGATTAAAGATTTAAGACTCTGGGACATATATTTAATGGGTATATTGCTAATTATAAGTTCAAATAAAAGGGGCAGAAGAACCATGTGTGGTAAAATTATAAATGAGTTTAACTCTGATACATTGGGGAGATAGGTTAGCATATATAACTAAGGTAAGGCCCCCGACAGGGTGCTGATTTCCAACACATTCATATTTAAATTCTCTACTGATAATGCAGGAATTTCTTCTGAAATTATGCTCTATATTCTTTTTCAGATTTAAAAATTTTGGCCCTCACTTCTGTCAGTTCCTAGATTTTTATTTATTTGATTATTTGTATTGTACATTATTGAGTGCATTCTCTTTTCTATCTAGATATGTTTTACATCTAATTTCCTTATGGTTATCATGGGGTTAAAATTTAACATCCTAAATATATATGACAACTGTATTTGGTTTCATATAAATCTGACTTCAATAGCATACATATACAATTTTCCTATACCCCTCTTTCCTTAAATTTTTTTTGTCCTTGTTATCACTTATATCATTGCACATTTTATGTCCAAAAGCATAGATTTGTCATTACTTTTTATACATTTAAATTTTAGTGCCTGTATGAAGTAAGAAATGAAATTACATACCAAACAATACAATACAATAATTCTGGCATTTATGATACACAAATGGTTACCTTTATCATGGTCATTATTTCTTTATCCTGCTTTGAACCACTGTATATTGTCCTCTCCTTTCAGTCTGCAGAACTCCTTTTAGCACTGCTTGTGGGCAAGTCTAGTGGTGATGAACTCCCTCATCTTTTATTTAGCTAGGCTTGTCTTAATCTCGCCCTCATTTTTAAAGGAAAGTCTCACCAGATATATTATTCTTGCTTGGCAGTTGTGTTCTTTCAGCACTGTAATTATTTCAACCCACTGCCTTTTTGTCCCTGTGGTTTCTGATGAGGAATTGGCACTGAATAATGTTAAGACTCCCTTGAAAATAACATTTGCTTTTCTCTTACAACTTTCCTCTCTCTCGTTGTCCTTTTGCATTTGACATTGTGATCAGTATATGATGAGATGTATTTTCCTTCATGTTTATCCAGTTTGGTGTTCTCTGTGCTACATGGATGTGCAAAATCATGATTTTTTCTGTTTTGGAGCTTCTCTGCCATTATTTCTTTGAGTATTCCTTTTGCCCCTTTCTCTCTTTCTTCTCCTTCTGGTACTCCCATAATGAACATAGTGTCATGCTTGATGATGCTCTTTACTCCACCATCTCTCCCAAATCACCACCTTATTCTTAAACCTTCTCTGATGTCATTTCTTATCACTTTCCCAATTCCTATCTGCCTTCACCACACTGGCTTCCTCATTTAACTTGAACATCTAAAACAGTTCCTGTGTCTTAGACATTCTCTTAGCTGATCACATGCTTCTCCAAGTTTTCTTCTTGCTCCCAATATCACATAGAAGAGGCCTATGTGAAATGTCACCTTGTCTACTGTATTTATCTGAACACTTGCAAGAAATAGCATGACCATTTTCACTGTCTCTTTTTTAACATCCTCTGTTTTCCCTTTTTATAAAAGCCACCCATTGATCTGTTATAGGCTTCTTATATATTTACTTACATTCTTTCGCCATCATCACATTGTGGGTTATTTGGTGCCCTAGCACTGTGTTCCTAATGCCTTGACTGTGCCTGGACAATATAATGGATGAACTGATATTTTCTAAAAGTTATAGAATGCATGACTTCTTGAAGAAAATGCTGAGAGTGGGACAGAAATCCTAATCAGATGTGGCACCAGAAGTCCCCAACATCCAGATGTATAACAAAATATATAAATTAATTTCTGGAATGAAAATTAGAAACTATAAAATTTCTGCTAGACTTAGTAATACCAGCACAACTGTTTGAAGCTGGGTGCATCCCATAATATCATGTCCTTAGAGCTAATCCATTCCTGGGCATGTAAACTTACTGTAGATGGGATCTTTAGATGACCTTCCTTTTGAGGAGTTCATTTCAATGGGTCAAGACCCAGGGTAGGTCTAAACCTTTTTACTGAGTCCTTTATAAATGGAAGAAACATGCAGACACACACAGAAAGAAGGCCATAAAGAATGAGAGAAGGAATGCAAGAGTTCAGAGAGGAAATTCAGAGAGAGGAAGCCAAAAATGGAGCTGGCATAAGCTGATGCAATGAGACCAAATAGAGAAGAAGATTTCTCCATGTGCCTTGCTATGAGTGAGAAGACTCCAGGATTGCCAGTGTTTCATCTCCTGATGATGTCTTCAGTTGGACACTTCAACAGCCTCAGAACAGTAATCTTTCAACCTAAGAAATTCCTATTGTAAAAGCCAACCTACTTCTGGTATATTGCTTCTAGTAGCTTTTTGCAAATTAAAACAGCCAGTTTGTACATAAACATGTCATGATCTTTATCTCTTTCCTCTTAGTTATATCAGGCAAATGGAAATAGGAAACAAAACTCAAATCACAGAGTTTGTTCTTCTAGGGTTTTCAGAAGAACCAGAATTGCAGTCTCCTCTTTTGGATGTTCCTGTCTGTGTACCTGGTCACCATCTTTGGGAACATGCTCATCATCCTGGCCACCTTCACTGACTCCCACCTCCACACACCCATGTACTTCTTCCTTTCCAACTTGTCCTTTACTGACATCTGTTTTATCTCCACCACCATCCCAATGATGCTTGTCAATATTCAGAAACAGAGTAAAGTCATTTCCTATGATGGCTGCATCACTCAGATGTCTTTTTTCATGCTTTTTTTGCAACATTGAAAGATTTCTTCCTGGCTGTGATAGCCTATGACTTCTTCATGGCTATCTGTCACCCTCTGCACCACATGGTCATCATGAAGTCCAGGCTCTGTGGACTGTTGGTTCGGGGTCCTGGAACATAAGTGTCTTGCATTCTTTGTTACAAAGCTCAGTGGTATTCCAGCTCTCCTTTTGTTTGCACTTGGAAATACTGCACTATTTCTTTGAACTGAGTAAGACGGTCCAGCCTGCCTGTCCTGACACCTTCATCAATGACATAGTGATGTATTTTGCAGCTGGGTTGCTAGATGTGATTCCCCTCACTGGGATCCTTTTCTCTTATTCTGAGATTGTTTCCTCCATACATGCAATCTCATCAGTGCAGGGAAGTATAAAACATGTGTCTCACCTCTCAGTGGTCTCCTTATTTTATTGTTCCAATCCTAATTGTTTAGTTTTGCTACTTCACACAACACACATTCAACTGCACCAATCTAAGTGATGTATGCTGAGGTCACTCCCATGTTGAACCCATTTATCTCCAGTCTTCAGAATAAAGACATAAATGGGGCACTGAAACAATTCTTTGAAAGGAAGCCACAAAAGCACCATTTGTCCCGGAGATGAAGAGTCGCCTGTGATTTCAGAATTCAAAGACAGATCCTGAAGTTATGATTCTTTGATTAAAACATGCAAGTAAGAAATGTCTCTTTATACTTATTTCATAAAACTTTGATTTGTTTGATTTTAAACAATTTCTTTTATATTTTTCATGTCTCTTAGAAAATCAGCACTTTTCTGCTTTGTCCACTTTCACACTTTTCCAATGTTATTCTCAGTCTTAGATGAGAAACAATTTGCAAGTCCCACCATACTACAGGATGCATGGATTTCTTTGTGGTTTAATGTTTCCTCAATTGACATTTATTATCACAAGCCTTTTCTCCTTTGTTTCACTAAGAGTGGTTAGGAGTTTTCTTACTCCTATGGAAAAAAAGTACTCAGTTCACCTAAGTCTATTTGTATAATTTTAATGTAAAGGAAAGCGTATTAGTCAGGGTTTCCTAGGGAAATAGAATCAATAGGATATATCTGTCAATAATATGAGATTTTATGTGTCTCTCATGTGACCGTGGGAATGACAAGTCCAGTTTCCGCAGGCAGGCTGCAAACAAGGAGCTCCAATGAAAGTCCAATGAAGGTCCTTGATGAGTTTCTGGGAGACATTGGCTGTCCAAAGATGAGCTGGGAAATTCTCTCTGAATGCTGAAATCACTTCCTCTTTTAAGCATTCAACTGATTGGATAAAGCATCCTGGTTGATGCAGATGTTATCAGCTACCTATGCAGTAAATTCACTGGTGACTAGAGTTCATAAATGTCCTTGTTTGCTTGACCAAACAGCTGGGCACAATAACCTGGCCAAGTTGACACATTAGCCTAGCCATCACAGAAATTGTGTCAGTGAAGCATTTCACTTTTTTGCCTGTCGTCCCATTCTCTATATGAACCCTAAGAAAACTTTCTACTTATGCCAACTTTCCCATATTTGTGATTCTTACACCTGGTCATCTGGTTTTCTCCTTTTTAGTATCTGCTGACATGTTCAGATCAATGCCCATAGTGCTTATCATGGATGGTCTCTGGCATGGGGTACCAAAGCAAAATATGTTTACCAAATACACACTTTGAAGTGCAGTTTATTAGAAGATAAATTTGTATATGTGTGTGTGTGTGTGTGTGTGTGTGTGTATAATTTGATATGACCAAATCATCATAGAGGATCTTAAATATGGAGGGGAAAATTTTCAATCACACATTGTTTTTCTACAGAGATTTCATTTTTTTTTTAATGTATTTTTTACTCTTTTCCAAATGACAACATTGCCACATTGTATAGTATCTCATGTCCAAGCAAGGATCTTCAATTACTTTTAAGTTTACTGTGCTGAAATGTCTTATTTCAGTGTGACTAACGCTGTTTAAAAATATAGATAGGTTGATAGGTAGAGGTGATACTTGCACAGCATGAGAATGTACTAAATGCCCCTGAATTGTACACTTTATATCAGTTAGTGGTTTGTTTTGTGAATTTTCCAAGATATACCACCTCCAAGTTAGGATAAGTTTGCACTAAGTAAAATTCATGCATGAACAGCAATCAGTTTTTTTTTTTGTTTTGTTTTTTTTATTTTATATATATATATATTTTTAAAGGTGCTTAGATTACCTAATTATTACTCAGAAATTACAAGGATTCCCCTGTTCCCCACCTCCCACACCTCCCACAACATCCCACACCAACATCCTTCATCAGTGTGGGACATCACCCACAATGGATATACACATCCTGGGGCTTTGCCACCAAGCAAATCCTGTTGCCCATATGTAGGGGTGTGTGTTCATTGGGGTTCAGGACTGTGCTACTTATTCTATATTATTTTACTGGATTATATTCTCACTTCAACTTGAAAACTTCCAGTGATGCCTAACATATATGACTCATTTTATTCCTCTAAACAAAATATCTGCCCTTTATTGAATATCATGAAAACACTAAAGGGTAGGTGAAAGAACAAAATATATATTGTTTACTCTATCATCTCTTTATCTCACTCATTTTCAAAATCATCATCAAACCTCATGATCAAAGGATGAGTGGCTCAAAATTTTTTTTCCATATTTCTTGCTAATTGTTCTTCCAAAACTACTGTTATTCTTTTTTTTTTAAAGAAGCTTTAGATTACATAAATGTTATGTCAAAATTATAAAAACATGGGAACAGATTTGGCTCAAGCTGTTGAATGCCTGCTTCCTACCTGTGAGTTCCTGGGATTGGTTCCCCGTGTATACTAAAAAACAAAAAATAAAATAAAATAAAAATATAGTGGGTTTCACATATACCATACCCTCTCCTCTTCCCACACTTACCCACAATAACACCTTTTAGTAGTGTGGTACACTTGTTACAATTGATGAACACCTGTTGATGCATTGCTACTTACCATGGAATATAGTTTACATTATAATTTACACTTTGCCCCACACAATTTTATAGGATTTGACAAAATGTATAAAGGCCCTTATCTGTCATTGCAATTTCATGCAGGATAATTCCAATGTCCCCAAAATGCCCCCATGTTACACCTTTTCTTACCTCTCCCTTCCCTCAGAAACTCTGATGGCCAGTGCCTTTGTATGCATGATAAAAGTTCTTCCACTGCTAGAATAATGTCTACTTTAGTCCATTGTGGCATTCACCCCCTTATGTTTGCTCATTACTCAATCTTGAGGATTCTAGGATGGTGATGCCCACTCTATTGCCAGTTGAAATGGGGCTTAGATCTCATGAGGCAGATGGATGGAAATGTCTTGCTTGCAGTTGTAGATACTCTGTTTTTGGGGATAGACATTCTCTATCATCAACCTTTGTTTAGTCATCTTGGATGAGTCCAATAAACTGGAGAGCAGGTATTCCAATGCTGCTTAGATTCTGGGCTCAAATGGCATATGACCAGATGAAGTTTTAAATCTCTGGGACAAATATTTAACAAGTATAGTGCTAATTATAGACTCAAATAAAAAAGGCAGAAAGCCACGTGTAGGGTAATTATGAATGAGCCTAACTTTGTTACATAGGGGAGCATATATTCCAAATAAGACCCCCTGACTGGGTGCTGCATTCATAAGATTATCTGCCCTGCCAATAGATGCATGATTCCTGTCTACAAATCCCCCTAGTAATGGAGATTTCTGATTCTGGGTCACAAGTACTGCCTACACAAAGATATATGTCCTTAAAACTCTCCTAGTTATCTCAAAGGAAACATTATTTGTGGCCATTTTTGCACAGTTATCTGAAGTAAACTTTGGTAACTGGTGGTCATCAATGCAGTCTTCAAATGTCTAAAGGAATGCAGATAGTAGAAAGCAGCAGATTTCTCTTAACACCTTCATCACATCTGTTTGTGTTGATTGTGTTGTCAGTTTTTGCATAACAAGACATCCCAAAATAAATGGATTATGATAATGGCTTTATTACTTTATGGTAGTCTATGATATGGAGTTATTTTAATCTTTCTGGCTCCTCATAAATCTTTGCTCATATGTGAATCATCAGTGGCTGTGATGATGCTCATGCTTAAGTTCTCTCATTATTGGCTCAATTGGTTGTAGGCTTGGCTAAGGTAAACTTAAGTGGGACAACTTTCTTCTCCTACACGTCCTTTCATCATGCAGCAGGTTTTCTTGGACTTGATCACATAGCTGAGATAGGATTCCATGAGTGAGCAACAGAAATACACCAAGGCCTCCTGAAGCCCACTGACAATTTCACCATATTTTGTTGGCCAAAGGAAATAAATATCATCATTCCCACTCTGATTCAAGGGTGGAGAAAAATACTCTATCTCTTAATGAGTGGAGTGGTATGGTAACATTGCAAAAGATATGCAATCAGAGAAAGCTGGATGACTGGTGCCATCTGTTCAGCCTGCCTGAAGTATAAATTTTAATACAATTAAATTATACTGTGATATTTCAAGGGATATATCTTGAAGATTGGCTTTTCTCAACTCTGCTCAGCAAATGAGTGGATATTTTGGAGAAGAATGAGAGGGTTAAAAATATAAGTTTAATGAGAAACTATGGGAATTCTACTCTAGAAGGCCAAGGTTCTCCAGATGAAAATGTTCTTTATCTGCCCCTCATCTCAATCTCACCATTCCTAGGCTAAGACAAAATATCGATTTTTCCTTTCCAGATACCTCACTGAATCTTCTTGCTTCTCTGCTGCTATCTTGATGTCCTCATGTCTATATAGTATTTCCTTTGATTGACTTGCTCTTTAATATAATTTGAAATTTTTCCATTCTAATACTGGTAGCTAGGGCTGTTGGATCCAACTTGTAGATAAGACATTACAAATGCAAATACACAACCGAGCATCAGGAATTGGAAAAGAATGATGTTTTGATGCATTAGGTCCATTCTTTTTGAAAGACTTGTCCCCTTCCCAAATGTGAGGATTGAGCTGAGATGGTGATTAAGTAGAGATGGGTGTCTCTGCTCACTACATGGTTATCAGCAGAGACAGCATGACATGATGTTGCTGTACCTCTGCCAGCTATTTGTGCATTTGAATATTGGTTTCATAGGCACTCGTTCTTACATTATGTAGAAAATAACATTTCTTGTTCTTCATGAGTTTCAGCTGTGGCATATCATTGGATTTTTCTCTATTTTAGTAGCTCTCCTATAAAGTCTTATAATTTTTCAAGGAATTTCTACATGTGTAGAGATCATCAAAGTTTAAAATTCAGTAAAATTTGAGTATTATCATTAACTACATTAAATACAGCACCATTTCTTGACAAAAACATTCCAAAAGATAGCAATAGAAGGAAGCTTCCTCAATATAATAAAGTTCATATATGAAAAATTTACACCTACCCTTGTACTTAATGGTGAAAGACTGAAAGCTTTCCCACTGAGATCAGGAACAAAATAAGGATGTCCACTGTCACCATTACTATTCAATATTGTACTCGAAGTTATAGCAAGAGCAAGTAGGCTAAATAAAAAATAAAAGGCAACTAAATAGGAAAAGAAGAAATACACTTTCACTATTGGCTGATGACATGATCTTATATCTAGAAATTGCTGAAAAATCCACAACAAATAGTTGCATTCAGCAAAGTGGCAGGAAAGAAGATTAGTACGCAAAACTCAACAGTGTTTCTATGTGCATTCTGAGGAGGAAATCAGAAAAAAATTCCATTTATAATAGCGACTAAAACAATCAAATATTTAAGAATAAACTTCACAGAGGACATAAAGGACCTGTACTCAGAAAACTACAAAACATTGGCAAAAGAAATCAAAGAAGATTTAATAAATGGAAGGACATTCAGTGTTCATGGATTAGAAGACTAAATATCATTAAGAGGTTAATTCTACCCAAACTAATTTACAGATTCAATGCAATCCCACTAATAATCACAACATTTTTTTGCAGAAATCAAAAAGTCAATAATCAAATTTATTTAAAAAGGTAAGTGGCTACAAATAGCCAAAAATGACTTAAAAAAGAATGAATTTGGAGGATTCTCACTTCCTGACTTTGAAGTATATTACTTAGCTACAGTGGTATAACAGGATGGTACTGGCATAAGGACAGACAGATTGATCAATGGAACTGAATCAAGAACTCAAAAATTGACCCTCACATCTACATTTGAGCGATTTTTGACAAGGCTGTTCCTCCTATCCAGCTGGGCCAATACAGTCTACTCAACAAATAAATGTTGCTGGAGGAACTGGATAGCATTATCTAAAATAACAAAGAAGACCACTATCTCACATATTATACAAAAATTAAATCAAAATGGATCAAGGGCCTAAATATAAAAACAACCATAAAAGTCCTTGAAGAAACTTCACGATCTGGTGGTAGGCAGTAGTTTCTTAAATCTTATACCCAAAGCATTAGCAAGAAAAGAAAAAATAGATGAGATCTCCTCAAAATGCTACACTTTTGCCCCTCAAAGGACTTTGTCAAAACAGTAAAGATACAGGCGACTCAATGAGAGAAAATATTTGAAAATCACATATCTGATAAGGATTTTATTCCCATGATGATGTGTAAGGAGATCATACAACTCAAAAATAAAAAGACAAACTATCTGATTTTAAAAATGGGCAAAAGACTTGGAAAGACTGTCCGAGGAAGAAATACAAATGGAGAAGAAACACATGAAAAAATGTTCACCATCACTATTGAAAACCACAGTGTGATATATCACACCTATTAGACTGTTTGCTATCAAAAAGTTAGAAAATTGTAAAAGTTGCAGAGGATATAGAGAGATAGGAATGCTTATTCACTTTTGGTACAGCCACTGTGGAAACTGTTTGGCAGTTCCTAAGGAAGTTGAGTATAGTCTTGCTGAGTTACCTGGCAAGGCAATACCATTGCTAGGTATATACCCAGAAATACTGAGAGCAGTGAGAAGAACAGACATCTGTACACAGTTCATAGCATCGTTATTCATGATAGCCAAAATGTGGAAATAATCCAGGTGTCCATCAACTGATGAATGGATAAACAAATTGTGGATTATACCCACAATAGACTTTTACGCAGTGGCAGAAGATATGAAGTCATGAAACATATGAAACATGGATGAACCTGGAGGCCATTATGTTGAGTAAAGCAAGCCAGACTCAAAATGACAAATAATGTATGATTTCCCTATTATGAACTAAATGTATCATGTGAAATATAAAAATATTATGGGAAATATGAATATGGATAAAACTGCATATATAAGACCATTTTTCTTTGAAGCTGAACAAATGTAACTTAATAATATAAAATGTTAATATCAGACAAAAAACTACATTTTACTTAGTGAAGGAGACCAGACACAGGGTACTACATATTATGATTCCTTTAATATAAAATTAAATATAAATCAATTTATAATGATGAAATTAGACTAGTGGTTATGTAGATCTGAGGAAGCAATGCTAAGGGGTGTGGATACTTTTTTTTGAAATAATGAAACTGTTCTTCAATTTTTGTGATGGTTAATGTACAATGCTACGATTATAATAAAAGCCAATGATTATACACTTTGGATAGAACCTATAGTATATGAATATATCTCAATAAAAATGTCTAATAAAGAAATAATTGTGCAAGAATAGCCAGAAATAGCAGCTATGTAGAGCAGGGGAACCAGAGAGATTCAGAGATGAGGAATTTTCTTGTTTGGTAGATTGTCTTTCTTTGTTTTTTTTTTTATTATTATTGAAATAATGAAGATGTTTTAATAATGATCGAAGTGATGAACACACACTATGTGATTATATGAAAAAAACACTGACTGTACACTTTGCATAAATTTTATGTTTTATTTATATGTATCAATAAAATGTATTTGTTTTTTTTAAAAAAGTAAATATGGAGAAAAATTTTTTTCTGTAAGATATAGAAATAAATAGATGAGAACATGTTAACGGGGTACATAAGCCAACTGAGAGAGTTTCTATTGGCCAAACTGAAACAATTTGAGCAAGAAAATAAAGTGGTATTGATGATATTATTTCATAATTAGTAACAAACATAACACCAAGGTGTGATGTTTTGGTGAATGTGTGATGTATGGGAATTCTACACATGTGCATGATTGTTTTTTAAGTTCACAACCTCTGCAATAAAAATATATTTAAAAATTTTAGGGTGTGTTGGGGGAAAATAAATCAAATGTCAGGTATGGACTATAGTTAGTAGTAATATTTTAATAATGCTCTTGCATAGTTTGTAATGTTTCACAACAATGCAAGGTATTGGTGGTGGGGTGATGTAAGGGACCCCTGTATGATATTGTGCACATGTTTATTTTGTAAGTTCACAACTTATTATTTATGTATTTTCATACATGTATGTTCATGTATGAATGATATACTACAAAATAAATTTAAAAAAACACAAACAAGGAAATATCCTGGAAGCCCATAAAAACAGATTTGAACAGAGAAAAGAATCAGTGATTTTAAAAATAGTACATATAAAATCAGACAGATAGTAGAACAGATATATAAGAAGACAGAATAAATACAGCAGGGTCTCAGGCAATTGAATGACAACATGAAATGCACAAACACATACATTATAGGCATACTAGAGGGAGAAGAGAAGGGAACGGGGGCATAAGGACTGATAGAATAATTAATGGCTGAAAATTTCCCAACTCTTTTTAAGGTCAAGGACATACATGTCCAGGAAGTGCAGCAAACTCAAAACATTATAAATCCTAACAGGCCTACCCCAATATATATATATATATATATATTTATCAAATTGTCCAATACTCAGTACAAAGAAAAGAAGCAAGAGAAAAGACATACATCACTTACAAGGGAAGCCTGATAAGATTGTTTATTTCTCATCTGAAACCATGGAACCAAGAAGGCAATGGTATGGCATGAGATCTAATCTTCCTCTCAATTAGAGGCAGAGTGGGCATCACCATCCCAGAATCTTCAGACCTGGGGAATGAATGATGGACTAGGATAGACTTACTGTTATTCACCTATAGACTTAAGGTGATTCTAGCAAAGGAAGAACTATTATCATTGATGTTGAGGAAGTGGCAACTGGAGGTTCTGAGTGGAGGAAGAGGGAAAAATAAGTATAATATGGGGGCATTTTTGGGACTTGGGAAATGTCCTGAATGACTTTGCAATGACAGGTACAGGCCATTATATATCTTGTCATATCTAACAAAATTGTGTGGGAGAGAGTGTAAACTACATTGTAAACTATAATCCACACTTACTGGCAATGCTCCAAAATGTGCTCATCAATTTTAACAAATGTACCACACTAAGGAAAGATGTTGTTAATGTGGGAAAATGTGGGAGGGGTAGGGACCACGGCATATGAGAATCCCCTATTTTTTTTATGTAACATTTATATAATCTAAGTATCTTTAAAAAATAAATATATAAATTATATATATATTATATATATATATGGCTAAAAGAAAAAGAAAACTATCAGCAAATAAATCTGTATCCATCAATCCTGACATTCACAAATGAGGGAGAGTTCAAAATAATCACAGCTAACAGAAATCAAGAGAGTTTGTCAACAAGAAACCTGCCCTTCAAGAAATATTAAAGGGAA
>JAQZBX010054619.1:0-18604 GCA_029593785.1 Cabassous unicinctus
AAGGGAAAAATTTACAAGTTTGCTTTTGGGAAAAAGAAACTGCTGAGTTTCATCATAAATTGTATCCAACTGCTCTTCCAGTTTTTATGAAGTAGCTAAAGTCAATTCAGTAAAGGGCTTGTTATAAATTTTCATAAAGGTTTATGGTCACATTTCAAATTCACTTTTCAGTGACCATTGAGTTCTGTCACGCTAAGTGTGCCTAGTAGTCTGCCGTATAGTTTTGCAAGCTCATTGCTTTAGAAGACATTTTGTATTTTCATTCTAAGAAATCTTGAATTTATCTCAGGACCTTTATTCTGGGAGAAAAAAAAAAACTTTTGATATCATAAACAGATAAGGCCACATTAAGTGAATATTTATTTTTGCTGGTATATAGTCAAAATTAATTTTCTTTTCTGATTTCATCAACTCCAAAGGGAAATAACATGCTTATGGTCAGACTTTGTTAGATTAAGCTTTATTAATAAAGATAATAGCATGTAGAAAATAAAATGTAAAAAAAAAAATGTTCATAGCAGCCCCAAACTGGAAATAACCCAAATGTCATTCAATTGGTGAGTGAATAAACTTATTAAGATATGTTCAAACAAAGGAATACTATTCAGCATTTCACAGGAGCAAGCTACTGTTATAGGAAACAATATGAAAGAATCTCAAATACCTTATGCTAAGTGAAGGGAGCCAAACACAACCAGCTAACATACTGTATGATTACATTACAGAATATCCTGGAAAAGGCAAAACTATAGGAACAGAAATCAGTTCAGTGTTTTCCAGGGGATGGGTATTGACTATAACAGGGCACGAGAAAACTCTTGGGAAATGTTTATATTATGATATGGTGGTAGTTATATGACTATATACATTTGTTGAAATCCATCACCTGAAAAGGGTGAATTCTGTATCTAAATTATACCTCAATAAACCTGATTTTTAAAAAAGTAAAATAAAAGAATATATCCTCATGGTAGATCAGAAATTCAGCACAGAAATTCAGCAGAAAACAGGTTTTACTTATAATCAATATTCAAAAAGTAAACTGCACCCTGACATCTCCTAATTAGTTATTAAATTATTTAATTAAAAACAATGCTTTCTGATGGATTAGACAATGAGGGTGTGTTGATCATCTCTTTCATAATCTATATAATGGAAAAAAGCATTGTGCAATCTTGTCCTTTTTTATGAAAAGCCAACCTGCTACACTGCCCAGACACACAAACACAAGCCCAGAGAGCACCTCTGGAAATCCAGGACAGTTCTGGAAATGTCCAATTTATCTGACATTTAGATATCTAACTTATCCTAGCACATTTTGAAAAGTAAGCACATTGTCATTTAATCAGTATGAGGTTACTGGGACCTTGTGAAATACAAAGAATCAATTCAAACATTGGCTTAGGTCGCTCTGGTCTTTCTTTTATAGAACATTTCTTCATTAACAATTTTCAAAGGCATAGGATTCTAAGATGCTCCAGAGAATGAATTTAAAACTTGACCCAGACTTTTCAAATTAACAAAGTGAAGGCAAGCCAGGGGTCCAAAGATGAAGAAGATGAATTCCTAGACACAATTCTTAGAAGCTTATTCCATGAGTAGACCAGGCTCTTGTGTGTATAGTTGCTAGGAGTTCAGCCTAGACCTTCCTGGTGTTTCAGATCCTGGAGAGATCCTGGGGTCCAGCAGTATTCCTTAGAAAAGAGAGCTGTCTGGGGAATGACTGGGAGGAAGTACACGTTCTCATTCACATGCCTTCTAAGATCTAGTCTTCCCAACAGAAGTGCATGGCATATATGTATATGTAATTTATTTCTCTTGCTAGGTAAGCAAATGAAGTCTTCTTTATGAGAATTGTGCTTTTCTGTGGCCTCTGGATCACTTCAAGGGCTGCCTTATCTGGGGGGTGTTCAAGTCATCAGAATGAGGCACCAAAGGAAGTGCTCTGGCATAAGAGGATAAAGAAGCAAACACTGGGCTCTAGGTGCTTCCTTGGGGCGACGATCTTCTTCATTGTCCAAGGCCTATGGCAAGGGCCCATGCAGTAAGGGGACATACAAGCCAGAATTGGGCTTCAGGTCTCCAGCCCCTGGCTCCCTGGGGCCCAGTTCCGTGCCAGGCTTCCAGAGAGAAACAGCTGGCTTCTGAGGGCAGAAGCAGGAGGAACCACTGGACACTAGCACCCCCTGTGTCATGATTGTGTTTGTTCTCCCTCCAAAATACTTTTATGGTGTTCATTGGTATGTATAACTTGTAAATAAATGTTTTTATTAGCAAAGGACAAAGAGTTTCTCAAGTAATATGGAGGAATACAGTTTTGGTTTGAATTTGGATCTGACAATGGAATGCCATACTGAACTAAGGCAGGTCTTGGAACCAGCTTCTTTCTCCCTTCTCTTGAGAAGTGTCAGACATATGGTAGACCCTCAGTTAATGTAAACTTGTTTTATATTCTCATTGCATCCCTTCAGCATCTGCTTCCAGTTCTGAGTGGCCAATTCTTTTTGACTCTCTATATTAAAATTCTTGAGACAGAAAATCAGTTTGGCATAACTCTCCTATCAGACCACACAGTCATGGGACTGTCTGTGGATTAAGCATTCTTCAGTCTGATGCCCTCTCCTGACCACTCGTCATGACCTGGACATAAGTTTAGTTAATGAAACCTACCTACCAAGGCAGCAGAGGCTGTGGGGGAAGCTGTTTCCTATAGGAGGGTGTGGCTGGCAGGTACTGATCAACGCTCTAGGAAGAAAGTGTTTATAAATATGGATTTTCACAATACTGAACCAAATGTTCCTTTAGATAAGAAAAGACCATGGAAAATGCTTTCATGAATTTGGCTGGTGGTGTACATCTGTGTTTTACTTGAGCCTACTTAGTTTGAGAATATCTGTTGCAGTTTGAGAGTATCAATACAGTGATAATAATAAATCCAAAGGCAGCTCTAAAAATAAAAATATAAGTGTTTCCATGAAACTATCTGCAAGGAATCAACCTCTGACACAGAAGTAGGTGGCATGAGCCGCAAACTGCCATTGCCTGAGTGGCCAGTGTCTTCCTGAAGGTAAATGAGCTTCACGCTGCAGGCAAGTACACCCAAAAGCATTCACATAAACCTGCAAGAAAAGGTGGAAGGGGTTCAAAGCCAAATGAAGCCATCTGTGTGGAGAGGGCTGTAAAGCTGATGAGTGTGGTTATTTACAGGCCAATTGATGAGGTTTGTTCTGGCCTCGCCCCACCACCTTCCAACCCCCTAGCTCACACAGTTTATCTGCTCACACAGATCAGTTCTTCGTTACTCTTCTGACCAAGCACAGCCCCTTCTATTCTAGGGCGTAACTTTATAGCCAATTTATTTTCTACTTTGGCACAATGACCTGTTTCTTCTTACTCAAGTTTCTTTAGTTCATAACATTTCAAAACTAATAGGAGATAATTTTGGTAAATCAGTGGTGAAAGACAGCAGGACATTAGGGGCTGGGTCCGTTCATTTTATTTTCCAAGGACCTACTTATGCTAGGCTTTGTTTAGAGCACTTGAAAAAGACAGAAAAAAGTTCCCACCCCAATAGAACTTGCCTTCTAAGAAATAGAAAATAAACAAGATAAATAAGTAAAGTATATGGTATGATGGAGAGTGATAGCAGCTTGATTAAAAATATATACATTGACCAGAGAAGAAGGAAATGTCTTTGTTGTGTTTAAGGTAGGAATAGATATAACATTAATAAGACTTGAAACTATTTCTAAATGTCTCATTTCTCAGTGGGAAACAGAAAACTTCTCACCTACACAAACCCATCGCAGGTAACATTTCCTCAGTGGCCTGTAGCCTATAGGTAGAATAGAAGTCAAGATCCTCAAACCAGCCCAACACACCAGAGAGCAAGTGAATGCTACTGACTATCAGAGGGGGTGTTGGGTCAGAGAAAGCCAAAGACAGGCATAAAACAAATAAAACAATGGATAGATTTACAACCTGGTCATCTGAAGAGGAGCAAATGTCAGACATGTACTGAAGATAAGGCTAGAAAGAAGAGCAGGCAAAGCTGAAGACATTGTCCAGTCAGGAGCTCAGAGAGAGGTAGGGTATGGGTCAGGTTCTCAGATGGAGTCCAAATAACAGGGGATAGTGCTTGAGAAGCAGATTTGGCAAATCTCAGCCAAATTAACTTCAACTCCAAATCAACATTCACCAACAACCAGGATCTTTGGAGAAAAAAAAAAACATCTTCTTAGAGCAGAATTCACAGAATCCCTTCCTGGGCCTGCAGATAAAAAAGGAAGGTAGCTATAAGAGTGATCACAAGAGTAATAATTAATATACTTTCCAACCAGTATACAGTGTCCAGGCAGAACAGAGGCCTGCCATATGATGGATAGGGTCGTGGGAGGCTGTGCCAGGCATTACCCCTTTTGTTGCTGGATGGATGGCATTGATAGTGAGGCGTGGGATCTGGGGATGTGAAGAAGAGAAGGTCTGGGACTTAGGAAAGTGGCTGTTTATCAGCTGGTACCCAAACTCCTCAAAATATTCATATAATTTGTCCATCTCTCAGGTACTCTAAATCCAGGATGTTCGAGAGACAACTTTGATGATGAAAAATAGCTTTGTCCAATAATAACGTTTTGGTCTGGTGTGAAGTAGAGTGTAGTCACTAGAATACTGTCACAGCCAAGCCTCTGGCAGGCTGTGTCCATGGCACACCCTTTATTCTCTCTTTGCCTTGGCTTTCCAGCAGTGAAATGGGGATGATGACGCCTAGCTTACAAGGGTGTTGTGGGGATCAAATGAAATGGCAAAATGCTCAGATAGTGCCTAGCACATAGAAATTGTGCAGTAATCATTGGAATATAAAGTTACACTGGAAGGGACCTAGATAAGATCTCATCCAGTTCCCTCTTTTTACATATGAAAACTTCTAAGGTCCAGGGATGTTAGTAATTTCCCCATGGTTACACAGAATTTAATCACAAACTCAGACGCATAATACAGGCTTCCTGTCTCCCAACCAAGCATTCTTAATTCTACATTACACTATATCTCTTATCCTTTTACAAAGAGTTTACCAGAACTTTGCCCCCATAGTGCAGTAATATGTATTCATGCTAATAACTTTTTGCTATAAAACACATATTAATGAATAGGAAAAAAGTCAAGGTAAAAGGGTGTTTTTTACATAATGTTTCGATAAAACCCATAGAGATATGCCTAAGGAAGGGCCTTGGCGTGTTGGGAGGCAGGTTCCAATTAAAATGGCACACTTTGTATATAGGTGGCGGGCTCATTCAGTCAGAAGGATGTTATTAATATTTTCTATTTATTATCCTCACAAATATTTCCTGGTTATTCTTCAACTGAAAAAAAAATACGAACAGCATTTGACTCTCCAGAAGCTCAGGTAGGGGAGTACATTCTGACAGAATATGGACGATCGTGCCATGGGAACAGTTGCCAGTAGGTTTTCTGCAAATCTGCTTTCTCTAACCAGCAGCTTCAAGATGATGCTTATAAATAGCAATGTTAAACAAATAGCCTCAGCATGAACAGTACTTTCACCAGATTTGCACTCTGCCTAACTGCTGGGGACAGTGAGTGCACATTTAAAGAAACCTCCCAAATATGTCACCATACTCCCTGCTTGTCATTTGTTTAGCCTCACTCAATAAAAGACGTTGTATGTGGAGAAAGCAAAGGAAGACAAGTATCAGGCTTGGATTTGAGCTATTCTCGCTCTCCCTACCCCCAAATCTATAATTGAACAGCCTTATTGATGGAAATTGAGAGACAGTTCAAATATATATGTATATAAATGATTTTCCCTATACACAAACTCTTAACAGTTCCTAAGACAGCAGAATATGTTCTATCTTCTAAGAGCAGAAAAATCAGTTACAATATGTCAGAAAACAACTGTTTGCCGAGGTACACTTCCAGAAGCACTAACTTTTGTTTAATGTTATTGATTTCTAAATTGTTAAGTATGGTTTATAATGGCAATAACCTACATGATACCACTCATTACATCATTAATACCTAGTTTATTAGAACATTAACTTTCGCCACAGGCAGTTAACTGACAAACGGGTTGTGTGTGTGTGTGTGTGTGTGTGTGTGCATGTGTGTGTGCATGTGACTTATAATGATAGACTTCTAAGTGAATGTTAGTTAAGTATTTTTAAATGGCTCGCAGGAGCTGTGCAGTACAACACAGATTCTTCTGGTTTAGTCATCCTTCCCTTTTCTTTCTAGAAGAAACAGGACAGTACTGTGCAAGTATGACATCCCTTAGAATATAAGTGAGTCCACAAATTGCCACTGGAAAGCACGTGTGTAATTAATTTAAACATCCCTTTCCGATGGAAAGATATGTATGTGTACAGGTAGAGAACTTGGGAATAAGGTAAAGAAATGAGTTCTAAACTTTGTAAAAACATTAAGTGTTGCCCATTGTTCATGCAAGGTAAGATTCATGTTTATTCCTTTACAGGGAGATAAGATGACAGGTGGAAAGGCCTGGATACTGGAGTCATTCAGACCTGGGTTTCAATCCCATTGATTCCAGTTGTGTGGCCTTGGACAAATTATTTCATCTTTCTATGCCTCAGTTTCCTCATCTGCCTACATTGCAAGTTGTTAACCTTTAAATGCTAACATATATAATATATATACATACATTAATACATATAAACTAAAATTACTTTTATTTCTTCTTTCAGGCAATTCCATTTTAGGGTCTTTTCATAGAATTTGTTTAAAAACTGTTTTGAGAACAGAATAAAAAATGGACTGGCTCCCAGCAGAAACCGGGTGGCTCTGAGGACACAGTGTCCTGCCCAGGCCCATGGAAAGTTTCAGCCTGTTGTCAGCAGAACTTTTCCTCTCACATTGTCTGTTAAAGATCTAACTAGGTATCTTAAATAGAAATAATTTCAGGTGAGTGAGTAGGAGAGGGCAATGAGTGGAAGGGCGTTAAGTTAGGGGAAATTTTTTCATTCAATTTGCTTAATTCATGTTTAATATTGTGGTACAATTTGTCCCATTTCAGATCTGTACGTCAGACAAAAATATGGTCACTTGAAATGTTGTGTTTAAAGGAATTTGGGCATTCTTTCATTAAATTACTTACCTAATTAAAAAAAAAACTGTTTTGAGAGAATTCTCTTTTAGTCTGTGTGTGTGTGTTTTGTTGTGTTCTTGTGGGGGAAGGGGTTTAATTCCAATTTAGCTGTAAGCTTTTTGAGGGCAGGGAACATGACATATTTCTTTTTATCTAGAACCTAGCACAGTACATTTTACAACACTAGACACTGAAGAAATTCATAATATTTTGGTTGTTTAGAATTCTTTGGCACCTGCCAACTTGATTTTTGAGCTGTTTTCTCTATTCCATCCCTCCTCCAAGTATGACCCTGTTCATCATTTTTAGCATACAATATGGGATTAGTGAAATACTAAAGTTAGTAATTGAAGACTAGAGTTTATGCAATATTTTCTACCTCACTCTGGAAACTAATTGTCAATATGTTAAATTAGGGGAAAAAATGATCCAATTGTGTTGGTGACAGCTATTGAACTAGAGTTGGTCCATTTGGTGAATCATTTTGTGTGATCAGTAGTTTGAACAAATAGTCAATACTACTTATTACTGCTAAAAGGAAGTAGGTAGAAGGTATATTGCTTCAAGGTGCTTATGGCCCAGTCTGAGAGAAAGAGCCTATGGTGATGTAAGAAATGAAAATAGATGTAATGGTCTAGTCAGGTTTCACAGGAGAACACTACTTCAGCTCAACAAGTTTATAAGTCAGTTGAGGGGAAAAGGTAAACATATTTCCTTGCATCTTCTATCATAATTGTTTCTGTGACAGGCATAATTAATGCTCAGTAGACCTTTGTTCCATGAATAAGCTAACTAGTTTCTCGACCCTCACAGTAAATTTTTGTGCAAAACATTCAAGTTCTGTGTCATTTATTTTCTCCAGGATTCTAGGAGATAAAGATCGTTACTGTAAACCAAATAAGAACATTTAAGATTAAAGCATTTAAATTGTTAAAACAAATATATATTTATACATACGCATTTCAATGCATGTCAATAAAATACACCTGCTTTACTTAAAATGCAGTAATAATGCTATATATTTTTCAATACTCAAGTTAATTAAAAGCTTTTTTAAAAAATTCCAATCCAGTTTTCTTTTTTTTCCCCAAAGGTTTATTTATTTATTTATTTCTTCCGCCTCCCCTCCCACCATTGTTTTGCGCTTGCTGTCTGCTCTCTGTGTCCATTCGCTGTGTGTTCCTCTGTGCCTGCTTGTCTTCTCTTTAGGCAGCACCAGGAACCAATCCTGGGACCTTCCAGAGTGGGAGAGAGGTGTCCAATCTCTTGAGCCACCTCAGCTCCCTGGTCTGCTGTATCTCTTATTGTCTTTCCTCTGTGTCTCTTGTTGTTGCTTCATCTTGCTGCACCAGCTCTCCATGAGGGCCAGTGCTCCATGAGGGCCAGCACACCTGCGCGGGCCAGCACTCCATGTGGGCCAGCACTCCATGTGGACCAGCACTCTGTGTGGGCCAGCTCTCCGCTTGTACCAGCTTGCCTTTTACCAGGAGGCCCCGGAAATTGAACCCTGGACCTCCTATATGGTAGATGGGAGCCCAATCGCTTGAGCCACATCCGTTTCCCCGATTAAATGTTTAGCAGCATTAATCAGTCCTAAAACTCTCTGTGGCCTTGGAGTAGATGGCTGAATTGGGACTTCCAGAGTTTCACTAGGAGATAACATGAAGTATATTTTACACCAGCACATGCCCATCTACAGGTTAATTCTTTTTCATCGCTTTCTCTTCCTGTGAATGGCATTGATAGTCTCCTGGTCGCCATCCCAGGTCCACAGGCAACCAATATCAGTCATCTTCTCCATCTACCTTTTCTTTCTCCTCACCTCTCAAATACAATCAATGGCTAAGATATAAGGCTTATATGAGCTCAGGGTCTGACTCAATCTCATTTCAGTTTCTGTTGCTACTAGTTCAAGGTATCATTACCTTTTATCTACCCCTAAGTGATCTTCCCATCACCAATTTCTCTTGGCTCCAGATATTAGCTTGGATCTCCCTATCACTCCCTTGATTCTACCTCAATTCTGTGTTCCTGCCTCTATTCACACCCTGCCAATCCGTTGCTTGTTATCCACTTACTTGGACTGCCCTGCATGGACCCTTCTCCACCTATCTAAAGTCTGTCTCTTCAATTCTGTCAAAAGTCTGTTTCCAGAAAACACTTTTCTTTCCTTTAAACCCCTATAACACTTTAATTGCACCCTTTCATTAACATTTATAACAGGATGCCTATTATTATGGTTTTTGGTTTGTTCATCTTAACATTCCTCATAAACTCCTTGTAATACAGAAGCTGTACTATTTATCTAGTGTCTAACTCAATGCATGAGACAAATTTCATCATGATTGGCTTATGCCCAGAAGGGTAAAACTAAGGGAAGTTTAAACCAGCTTAGGTTCATTGATGAAATATGAATAACTGAACAACTCTAACAAGGTTTTAAAATAAATCAGAATTAGAATATGTTGTATACATCACAATTACCAGAGAAGCTTTAAATATTTGATTGGTAAACAGGTAGAAGTACATGAATTCCTCAAATCATTTCCCAATGGGAAAATTAAAATGGGAAGGAAGAGGAAAGATACTTTCTCACTCCTTTTTTTCTTCTTTGGACTGCTAAGATATTCATTTGTTTGTGGTCTAATCCAATAGCCCCCTACAATATAAGCTCAAGATAATCTGTGTTTTTTCCTTGTATTTTCAGCAAAAAAATTGAAAATGAATAAATGTGAACGTAATCTCTGACATGGAATAAAGAGATACAGGGAAGAAAAGGTAATATATGTAAAGTATCAATTATTAGGCCAGGCACATAGCAGATATTATCATAATATTTATACACCTTTCAATAGATCTTACAGTTCTTTTATAATTTTTATCTCTCTCTCTCCCACACTCTTATTCTCTCTGTTTCTTTTATGAAAGTCTTTACGGTTGAGAATAGATTTGGATCCAATTTCCTTATTTTCTCATTAAAAAGCATTAGCTCTCATTGCAAAACAAAAACAAAACAAAAATAACAAGGCTAAAACAAACTTTAAAAAGAAAAAAATATTGCATATAAACCTATCACATAGAGAAATAATGAAATGAGACATTAACAAACAAAAACAAACAAACAAAAAGTAAATCTTAGAATTTAAAAGTCCCATATTTAGAATAAAAAAATTATTTGATTGTCTCTTGTATATCTAATCACGATGAGTAAAGAGACTGGATTATTCTCCAAGTGGAAAAAAAAGAAAGAAAGAAATAAAACTATGGTTTTCCTGAGAGATGGAAACCAAGTAAACTACATAAAGTGAGTCCTATGTTTGCCCCATCTTACTGCCTACAAAGAGTGTTCAAGTCATGGTTTAGGGAAGGGAACCCAAAGGGTTGAAGAGACAAAACTGAGAATCCAGGGAGAAGAAAGAGTAGCTCATTATATAGAGCATCCCCAAATCAGAAGGGGAGAATCAGATATTACATTATATTTTAGTATATTCCAACTCAGCTTGTTTTCATTAAATAATGTTGTCTATTGAATCCATATTCATATAACAACATTTTTGTTGTTCCTAAGGCTCTATTAAGAAAAATGTTAAAGATTCTCAGTAAATTAATAAAAGAATATATGGCTTATTTCACCCAACATGCTGTCTTCAAGGGACAAATATTATATGATCTCACTGATTTGAAATAATTAGAATATGCAAATTCTTAGAGTCAGAAACTAGAATGCAGGTTACCAGGGTTTAAGGTAGTGGTAGGGAATGGGTAGGTAATGCTTAATTAGTACAGAGTTTCAGTTTGGGTGATGGAAAAGTTTAATAATAGATAGTGGTGATGGTAGCACAACATCATGAATGTAATTAACAGCACTGAATTGAAAGTGGTTGAAGTGGGAAATTTTAAGTAGTATATATGTTACCAGAATAATTAAAAAAAAATAGAACTGTACAACACAAAGAGTAAACCCTATGGATGATAGGTAATTTTTATAACTAATATTGTTTCATAAATTTTAGCAAATATTACCACGATAATGTAAAATGTTAATAACAAGGAAAACTGTAGAGGGTGTATATGGGAACTCTGTACTTTCTGTATTTTTTTTTTTTTTTTGGAAAAATCTACAACTTCTCTAATGAAAGAAAAAAGATAAAAAGGCTATTTTTTAAAAAAAGAATACATGAAACTATATATGTGCTTGAAGAGGATGTCTTGATACCTTTGTTTTTTTTATAAAAAAGTTTAAAAATTGGTATATGGAGGAGGCAAGACTTCCAGAATGGTGGAATGAAGAGTTCAGCAAATCATTTCCCAAAACACAACTGGGCAAAATTGACCAAAGTCATACAATAATCTGAAAAGTATTTGTTTATGCCTGAAAAACTGCTGAACAAGGGGTTTGAGGCACAGTGTCAGTCTGTGGCATTTTCACCTATAACTGATCCCTTCCTTCCCTGCCTTCCTTACAACCAATCCCTGCCCCCTCCACATTCTAGGTGATAGTTCTACTAGGGGGGAGCAAGCTATGAAAACCATAAACTTTACTGCCAGTGGATGCTAACTAGATCTGGTAACCCATGTGTAAGGGCTTTTTCTAAAACAATAGCAATCTTGGTGACAAACAATCAAGGAAGGTCAACATTGCACCTGCCTGTGGTTGTGTTATTGGGTGAAGCATTTCTCTATATGTATTAGTTTCCTAGCTGCTAAAACAAATACCACACAATAAGTTGGCTGAAACAATGGGAATCCATTGGCTCACAGCTTCAGAGGCTAGAAGGCTTGCTTCCTCTCAGGGTCAGTATCTTCTGATTGGCTGGCTATCTTGAGATTCCTTGGCTTTCTGTCACATGGTGATGCACACGGCAATATTTTCTCCTTTCTTTTCCAGGTTCTGTCAACTTCCAGCCTCTGGCTGCTCCCTGTGGCTGTCTTCTTCTGTGTCCAATTTGTTTTGCTTATAAGAACTTCAGTCATATTCGATTGAGGCCCACCCTCAGTCAGTTTGGGCCCACCTTAACTAATGACATCTTCAAGGGTTCTATTTACAAATGGGTTCACACCCACAAGACCAGGGGTTGGGACCTCAGCATGTCTTTTGTGGATGACATGAGTCAATTCCCCAAACCATATAACTCAGCAATTCCATTCCTAGGTCTCTACCTCAAAGAAATAAAAACTCATGTCCATACATGGATTTGGATACAAATGTTCATAACAGCGTTATACATAGTAGTCAAAAAGAAAAACTACTCAAATGTCCATCAATTGCTGAATAGATAGACAAAATGTGGTATATACATAAAACAGAATATTATTCAGAAATAAGAAGAAAGGAATCGTCTTGGATTGTGATGATGGCTGCATAACTTAATAAATTTACAAAAAATCATTGAGTTGTATGCTTAAAATCGGTGAATTTGTAATAAGTAACTATATCTCAATAAAGCTGTTAAAATTGGCATATGATACAGTGAGAAAATATGATTAAGAGTGCTAACGTGGAATAAGCAATAACTATTACAATAATCTGACTTATCTTAGAGGATGAAGCATCTTGAAATAACATTGTAAAATTCAAAGTAAGTTTTTTTAAAGCAAGACTCTTATTGCTATAATAATATAATAATATAATATTTCTAAGAGCACCGCAATTTTTTTGACATGTCTTAAGAAATTTTCCCACTCAGAAATGGTCTCATACATCATCACAATAATAATTTCATATAGGTATAGTAGAATTTTTTCTGAATTCATAACAGGCATTATAACAAGCTACCTAGAAGAAAAACACAGGAATCGTTCTATATTCCAGCTATCAAAAGAGGTGAAAATAATTGCTAATAATTTACTCTCGAATTAGCTTGACATTAAACAATGCAATGAACAAAAGAGTGAATAGCATTTCAGAGAGTATCTACCAAGACCTTCTGAGATTAATGTAATTGTCAATTTTTAAACTAATTGAGGAACATGAAACCATTGTCCTTATATTCCTTTATAGTTTTTATTCTAGAGATTGCTCAGAAGCTCAGTTTTCTATCTTGTCAAAAGAGCAACTCAATAAAATAGTCATTTTTAATGAAAATATTTTTCCAAAAAGTGCAAGTTACTATCATAGCTTATGTTTTCTCTCTTTTTAAATTTAAAATGGTAAAGGGGCATATCCTGTCTAATAAAGTTATATATGTCATACAATATATATACATATGTATACTTTTGCATATATACATATATAACACATATATGTATATATATTTCAATAAATAATATTATCTGATGTTGATGGAGATGTGGGAAATTTGATAATACCATATATTGCTGGTGACATTGTCAACTGGAAAGCAATTTGTCAATATGTAATTTAAAAACTCTTCCTGCTCATGACTAGTGATTCTCTAATAGTCTGTCCAAATATACCTCTACTTGGGCACTGCTTCAATATCTGTTGAAAAATTGTACCTTTGGCTGCAGTTGGGGTCCAGGGTAAATGTGGATATGAGAAAGAATAGCCTGGCTTGAAAAGCCCTTAGATATTTGCTAGTTTCAGAGTGCCTGCCTGCATTATGACCAAAGGTTTAAAAAAGATTAATGTAGGTTAAACCTTTTCTTCTGCATTCTGACAAATTTATCATCCAAAGCCCTCCCATTTCAGCCCCATTACTTTATCAATCCACAGCCCATGAGAATAACAGGGACATGACTGGAAGACTTGGACAGGATGCACCCAGAATTTTTACCTTCAATGCTAATGCAGAAATGCCTGTCATTTCAGGTCCCATTTGATAACCTTTTATTCTTTTTATTGCTTTTGGTACTTTGTGACCTACAGTGAGCATGGACAGAGTCCTCAGTTGGATCCCTATGCTTCTGATATCTTTGCACCAAGTATGTCACATATGTAACAGGATGATAAATGCAATTCCTTTTGAAGGCTCCGAAAGAGTTCACAAAGGCTGACACGAGAACAATAGCTGCCTGGTAACCATGTGATCTAAACCGAGGGGCTGGTTCATCTATGCAAGATTTGCAAAGGGGGTGGTCCAATGTTGGGTCTTCCAGCATTAATAGATCACCCACCACAAGTTCATATAAGAGGTTGAGATTTAAAAGTCAAGATGGTTAATTTCATTTTTGTTGGTTTATTTTTGTTTTGTTTTATACTTTTTATTGAAGTTTAAGATCTTTTTAAAAGTGTGTGTATTGTAAGCGTGCCGCTCAACAAATTTTTAGGAGGTGAATTTACCCACGTAATTAGCACCAGATCAGGAAACAGAACACTCCCAGCCCCCTAGATTCCCTTCATGGCTCCTTTGCAGCTAGCCATCCCACTATTCTTGACTTCTAACAGCATAGAGTAGCTTGGCCCAGTTTAAGGATTTTCTATAAATAGTGTCATTTCCGGTCTTGTGCTCTTGTGCCTGGCATCACCTGCTCAATATTGTGTTTTTGACATTCACGCATGTTGATGTATGCCATTGTAGAGTGATCATCCACCATGCTGTATAGCATGCTATTGTGTAAAGAATATATCACCATTTATTTTTCCAGTCTTTTGTTGATGTGCAGTTAGGCAATTTTCATTTTGGGACTATTACGAATAAGGTTTCAATAAACATTCTTCTGGTGAACATATGTGAAAGTTTATGTTAGCTATATACCTAAGGAGTGCAATTGCTAAGCCATAAAGAATGGGTATGTTCAGCTTTAGTATATAATGTCAAAGCATTTTCCAAAGTGATTGTGCCAATTAATCTTCCCACCATCGTTACAAGAGAATTTGTTTCAGTTGTTCAACATCCTCACCAATACTAGGCATTTCCCATCTTTTTTATTTTAATCACTCTGCTGCTGGTTGTGTGGTGGTGAAAGGATTTGTTTCAAGAAAGATTATTGTGCTGTGCTTCACTTCACCTTAATTCAGGTGAGAAGAGCATCAACACCCATATGGAAAGCCTCAGATGTGTTTCCAAGAGTTTGAGGAATATGAGGACAAGCATTTGACTCATGCCTAAGAATCCTAAAGGCAAGATCTATAGCTGTTGCTGGCCCTTACTGATGGCATTGTAGAAGAGGGCTGCCCTGGGAGCCAGCTCCTCTTCCCAAAAAAAGATGGGGCAGAGGTGTAGCTTTCCTGAGGACCAAATATGACCTTGAGAAAGGGATCCGGTCTGGGGTTTTCTTAATATTTATTCCACCCCAGAGGACTGACTGGAGAAATAGAGAGATCCCTACTGGAGGGTAAATAGCAGAAAGCACAGGGACTAAGGGCGAATTTGTATATAGCAAGCCAGAGAAAACGCATTCCCCTCACCAAAGGGTTGAAGTGGAAGGTCCCCAAAAGGAAGGCTGCTAAAGAGCCCCAAGTTTCCTTAATGTACCCCAAGGCGGGAAAAGGCATCATGGAAAAACTCTATCACCAGAGTTCCAACACCAGATTTTAATTGTACCAGACACATAGACTCATGCCCTTTCCCCCTGGGCCCACCCATATAGGAATGAGCAAACAACTAAAGGAAGAAGTGAGTCATGCCCTTTTCCAGCTTCTGGCTCCTACTACTCAAGCAGGTCTGAGCTGGGGAAGGAGAAGAGTTTATCTCTGAATAAGTTTGGCATTTGTAATAACACTAGACTAGACTGGATTTAAGCTACTATGATATTGGATCAAACTGGCTAATGCTTAAAAGAGATTAAAAGATTTTTTATTGTTTAAGAGGGACTCAAAAAACTAGGGGACATGTCCAGGATTTCATCCAGGGGCAGGAAACAATTGTTCCACTGTAAAAATTAAAAGGATGATGATGAGAAAGAATTTCATACAATATGAGTGATTGGGTTAGTGTTTCAAAAAGCAAAAAAGTCTGAAAACCTCAATGTTGATCCCTCTAGTCTTTCAGTTTATAGGCAAGCAATAAGCACACATACAAGAGTGCTAGCAATATGTTTGAAGTGAATGTGAAAATTGCTGCAATGCATGCAAAAACAAAACAACTTCAACTACTACCTAATCATGTGCTTCAGAAAAGGAAAAAGCATTCAACAGAAGATGTCACATTGACAACCTCTGAATGACAGCAGCATCTACTTATCACTGGACAGTGACAGGATCACGTCTGTGCCTTTACCTGCTAGTGCTCTGACGACTGAGCCATTGAACTGTTTTGACAGCTCTTGGGGCAAGAGCAGTTCTGCCCCAGCTCTAATAGCAGCATTTGTGACCAACATAAAGGCTTAATGAAGTTTATGTGCCACAAGTTAAATTCCAGTGAAAGTGATTTGGGGTTTTGTTTTTTTGTTTTTTTGTTTTTTGTTTTTTGTTTTTTTTCACTAACCATGGTCAATGATTTATCTTACGGTTTACATTTTGGAACATACACTTTTATAAATTTTGACAAAATTTAACATGGCCTGTATCCATACACTACGTGAAAGTATTCCTCAAACTGCCACACAACCAGTTATTTTGCCACCACGAAAGCCTATAGTCTCCAGAATCATTTATTCAATATGTCTAGTAAACCAGCCACCTAGTCTTTCAAGAAATGTAGCAAAAAAACCAAACTGCTCTTATAGTAGGAGTCAAGATGACATCCTTACCTCATAAAGAAGAGTGTCCCAAGAAAAACAAAGCAGAAGAGGATAAAACAAGTGAAGATGATAACTGTCATCCTTTGAGTGGACATGATAAAACAGAAACAAAGAAACAATTCAATATAAAGAAAAATACAACTCAATGAAAAACTTTTCCAACATGAGCTTCTTCTCTGTTGGTCTCTCAGAAAATACCTAGTACATAACTTTGTGATACTCCTGCTTTCCCTGAAAATCATATTTCTTTTATTAAGAATTCAATAAAAACTGATATTGAATCAGTCAAAACAACCTCAGGGATCCATAAACCATATCTGCCAACACAATCTCTTATCTTCAAATGTGTGTATGTGTGAGAGAGAGAGAGAGAGCGAGAGAGCGAGAGAGCAAGAGCGACAGAGAGAAAGAGAGAGAGAGAGAGAGAATGTAGCATGCAAGACTAGTCATGACTAAAAATATGTTTAGGTTTATTTGGTGACCTCCCTTACTGGGCTAATCAACATTTGATCAGAAGTCCAAGAAGTCCAAGAACGCTATTAATTTGTTAGCAACCATAACATAGCAACCGTATGTCGGGTATTGATAAACATAGTTACTCTTTCTTAATCTGGACAAAACAAACCTAATAGATTTTTCTGATAAACATGCTTTATGAATCCTCCATTTAGCTCCATTCTATCATATGTGCATTTTTTTCCTGTTAAACTGCAATTACTTAAACTCTTCCCCATCCTAAATTAATTTTCCAGATTTGGAGTATATTCTTTCTCTCCTTAAACTATGGATTAATTGAGGCTTCCTTTTCACCATTGACTTATGGTGTCTATCTAGTATACAATATTTCTACTCCCTACGTTTTTGTTCTATGCAGTCACCTTAACTTCCCTCCCACCACCTAAGAAAATAAGGTCATACTAACAGGTGAAATATATAAAGTGTCTGTTTTGGTTTGCTATGGAGTTAGACTGAAATTGCCAAGCACAAGTTTAGTCTTGGTATTTTGTTTATACTTTGGGGAAAATACCCCATTTATTAAATACTTCGTGCAATTATACCCAAGTTTTTTGCCAAGCTGTAAATGTGGACCTTTCTTGTGTAGTGACTTTTTAATTCTAGGTTCCATAACCTGGATCTGTACTGTTGGTTTCACATGATGTACATACAATCTCATGACTGGAGTTGGCTTTACTTTGTTTTATAGTACCTATACTCCTTGTATTTCTCAAGAGCTATTTTGTAAACAGATGATGTATATCATCAATGAAATCCCAATTTTAAAAAAACTGACACAAACTTGTAAAAAGAACAAAAAAAGAACCCCAGCAAAACAATAAAACAGCCAAACTTAAGGGAAAAAAATCAGGAATGAAATAAGTAAAATGTTTAATATTAAAGGGATTGGGATTGTGAATGAATTTAACATGCTCAATATTTCTAATTCTGTGTGATGCAGGAATAAAATATTTGTAATTTTAAGAATGTAAAAATAATAGCTTGCAGCTGTTAATTTAGAACAAACTTTAGATTGCACTTTAAATGATTAGATTAATTTATTGATATTTTTTATTGTTTTTACATTTAAAAAGTTATTTGGGTAAATAATTTATAACATTTCCATATAGTTATATTGTGATATATATTCAAATATATATAGGTATGTATGTATATGTGTGTATATATGTAGATTCAAAATCACTTAATTGTCTGATTCTAATAGTTTTTTCATTTTTGTTGCAAAACTTTAAAATAGTTATAGAGCCCTGTCTTGCTGGAGCTTGGAAAGTGTAAAACAATAAAGAGCCAAAATGATTTCTTATACATAAATTTTCCTATAGTTTTAATGAGACCATGGAATATTTTAGGGCAGAGATGGCATAGTGTTAGCTGAGTCAT
>JAQZBX010054620.1:0-18602 GCA_029593785.1 Cabassous unicinctus
AAAAAAAAAAAAAAAGATTAAATGAGACCACCCAAGTTATAGACTTCGCTCCGGGCATGGCACCCTGAAAGCACTCAAGAAGAGGTTAACTATTACGATAACCATTGAAGGGCATCTCCAGAGGCCGTTTCATTCGTACTTCTGTGTCCTCTAGCCGGTAGTTCCCAAACTTGTGTGACCATTAAAAGCACCTGGGATCTTTTATAAATTCCAAAGCCCAGACCACCTCCCAGATCAGTTAAATGACAGTCTCCAGTGGTGGAACACAAGCACCAGCAGTTTCAGAAGTCCTTCAGGTAATTCCAACAGGCAGCACATTTAGGAATCGCTGTTCTATGCCACCCCAGCCAGTTGGAGGGTTTCTTTTAGGAATAGCAATTTGCCTTAGAAACTTCCTCCACCATCTAATATTGACCCGAGATGAAATATCTCCTTTGAGATAAGCACAATCTCTCATGCCTCTCCTTAAGCCCATTTTCTCTTGTTCGGAGGCAGTAGAGAAGAGCTGTCATCCTACACCAAAGGCTCCATTGGTAGTGTTTGATGGACAACATCCCACCAGTCCTGCAGGGGACCAATAGCAGCCCATAAGTGTCCACCGACCTCACGGGAGAGAGACTGGGGTGTTGGCGTTGGGTGTTGGCAGCTGGTCTAGGCCAAACAAGCCTTCTAAACTCGGCTCTCTGGGGCTTCTTTTATTTGGTCACAATTTTATAATTTCCCATATTCATCTAAACCTGGGTAAGTGCCAAACGCATTCCACTCTAAGACCTGGTGGCACCTCTGTATTGCAGCCAAGCTCTGTCCCTCAATTTCCTAGTTCTTCCCCTGAGGCATGATGGCCTTTCCCCAGGTCCTCCGCCTCACCCCTCCCTCACCACATCCACTTCTTTCTCCAGGCCTCTGGTCCTTGCCCAGTTCCAATCCCTCACCCCCAGAGAACCTCGTCTGCACACACACAACACCTCATTCAGGGTGACCTTTCGCTGTCCCTGCTTCCATGGAGCCTCCTCCAGATGCTTCTCTTTTGAAAACCCTCACAGTACTTTCATAGGTCTCTATGCTATAACCATAGCAACAAAATCGCACCAAGAATAATAGCAACCATTTATCTAGTATTTATCTTTTGCGAGCACTGTGCTACGTGCTTTGAATATCAGAAGAGTAGAGTTCAGAGAGATTTAGTAACAAGTTCAATCATAACACAAGTAGATGGTGGAACTGGGATTCGACCCAAGTCTTGGTTTTCAAGAGTTTCCTGTGTTAGTCTTCAGTTTAGCTCAGCCTAGCAGGTCTTTGTTACTGGTCCACTCTGTGCCCAGCAATATGATAGGAACTTTTGTGGGAGATGGGGCTCATGGTCCATAAAGTTCTGTCCCAACATCAAGGAACTTCCCATTTATTTATTTGGCAGTAGGGACATATGTAATGGAGTTAACTGTGTGGTTTCGATGTGACTCAAGTTGAAAGTGAGCAGTGCAGAAAAGTATTGCAGCAGGAGAGAGAGAGAGAGAGGCAGGGTCAGGTGGTATGCTGTCTTCAGGGAAAGAGTATGTTACCAACCAGAAGGAAAAGAGGGAAGGAACCACCCTTGTACGACCCTATGGAGTATAGAAAGTACTCTTCCACATTTGATCTCATTACAGTTGCCCTGTGAAACTGACATTATTATCCTTATTTAATAAGCAAGGAAACCGAGGCTGACCAAGTCATGGGACTAGGAAGGGCCAGGATTTGAGATGCTCAACCCAAGGATCTTCTCACCAAATCACTGCTGCTTCCTGCTTGGGGCCATCTCTTCCCCACATCTCTTTCCCTTCTGACTCCTGCCTCTTTTCCCTGGCTTGTTACACCTGACTCAGAATCCTTGCCTTCAGGCATTTTTCTCACATTAACCCTCCATTCCCGAGATCCACTTTCCTTTCCTTCCCCTGGCTTTGCTGGATTTCTCCTTATGACCCTGCACCTGGGGGCAGAGTCCTTGAAGGAGTCAGGCCCAGGAGAAGGATCGTGCAGACCTGAGATGACCCCCTGCAGAGTGGGACAGCTGGCCATCCCGGTAGGACTTGTGAGCAGCTCTATGTTTGCTTGCTAAATTAGACATTTCTCTGCTTCTTCACCGGCATTATATCGTGGACTCCTTTAATTATCTGAGGCTCAGAGAGTAGTTGACTTGCTTAAGAAGCAGGGCTGGGAGCTGAAATCAGCTCTCCTGACTACAAATTCCAGGCACACTCTTTTCTATCCCACATTATCTCCAGAAGACTGTCTAGTAAATGGTTACCAAGCAGAAAATGATAAGAGCTAAATGATAAGAAGGCATGGAGGCTTGGAGCTGCCCACAGATGGGGACTTGGAGCTTCTCCCAAACCTTCTCCTCAATTCTGCTGCCCTGATACCTCTCTTTTTCCCACCCCATCCTCCCTTCACCTCTATAGCTGTTGGCAAAGTTCAGCCGCAACTTCTGCAAACATATTTATGTATTGCACAAAGGAAAAGGAAATTTAAAATATTAAAGAAATATCTCCTGTAATCCCTAATAAATCAAATCAGTTTCTGTGTTACTTTTAAAGCCTGCCTCATCTGCATTCTTACTTTTTTGAATTCTGCTTGTTTCATTTAACATTGTATCATAAGTGTTTTCTAGTGTTGCTACATGGTCTCTATGATGATAATTTAAAATAATTGATCCAATTGGACAAGCCATCACGCAGCCATTTTTTGGATGCTGGACATTTAGTTTCTTTGTTGTTGTTTAAATTTTGGATGAAAACCATCAACTTTTTGAGCCCAGAGGGCAATACATATTTTTTGTTGGCAGACACTGATGTTCCCTGAAAGAGCTTCACCCCAGGTGTGCCATCTGTAACTGTGCTCGTCAAAGCGTGTGTCCAGAGGCCAGTGCAGGTCCATGAACTCTTTGTAATTGGTTCATGGTGAGAGTAGTACAGAATTTGAGAGTAAGCATTTAGGAATTAAAAAAAAAAAGTTCTAATAATTGAGCAATTTTATGGCTGTTGAATCTAAAAGCAAAAAAATTGGAGCTTGTATTTTGTGTATCTTTGTTTTTAAAATCTCATTTTTCTGGTAGTTCATTTTATTGTATTTTATGAAACTTTTAGTATACCAATGGTTGGAAATGAAATAAACCAACAAAAGAGATTTGGGGGTAGTTTGTCTCCTGGTCTAGAACACAAGGTTAGGTCCTGGGGGACGCTCCGTGACTACAAGCACAGGTTATGTGCTAAAGGACCCATCAGCTTTGTATTTGAGAAGCCTGAGGTTTACAGAGCAGCAGGCAGTGCACACAGCAAAATGCGGGTCGCCTTGGCAGAGTCTCCTTGCACTCAATGACCACACTAGCATGTTCATGACCACACAGGGATTAAAATTTGTAGGATGCATGGTGATGATGACAGTGGGGGTGCAGAAGCAAGGTGTGGGTGGCCAGATCAAAATGTTTGCCCCACCAGGACAATGCTGCAGTAATAGGTGCCCCCACCCTTGCCCAGCTGTGGTCCCGGAAGTAGCAAGACACCCTCTGGCTTTGCCCCAGATCTTCCAGGCATACCCCAAAACCAACAACTCAATGGTGGTGGTTCTTAGGAAGAGATCAACTAATGACTTGGGGGAAACTGTATAGGAATTTCCAGCTCTAGATCTTGAGAGATTATTTCCTTCTGATCTCTAAATGGTGAGAGATGCATGATAAATGATCAAGTTGGGAAAGTTTGTCTACCATGCAACTTCTGCAACTCACAGGTATGAAATTTTAAACAGATGTTGCTGGCAGGCCAGCCAAACATTAATACTCCCCTATCAGGATTCCGAAGGTGCCCAGCCCAGTGACTGCATAAATATATATAGGGACTGAGCCAGATCTCTTGCCAAAGGAGTCGTAGCTCCTTCCTTCCCTGGTCTCTGCCCCCTTCCAGCTGGGCCCTTTCTCTTGTCTGCTTCTCTGATGCTCCAGCAACATGAGCCGCCAATTTAGTTCTCAGTCTGCGTTTAGTTCCAGGAGCAGACGGGTTGATAGTGCTGGCTCTTCTGCAGGTTTTGGTGGTGGGAGTCAAACTGCGGGGTGTGTATCTCAAGCCCGAGGGAGGAGTGGTGGTGGTGGATATGGGGGCTTTGGAAAGGGATTTGGCTCTAGGAGCCTCTTCAATCTGGGTGACAGTAAAAGCCTCTCCTTTAGCCTAGGGTCGAGAAGTGCCAGTGGTTTCTGCCAGGGTGGGGGAGTAGGAAAGGGATTTGGAGGGGGCAGAAACTTTGAGGATGGTGGCTATGGGGGCGGCGGCTATGGGGGCAGTGGCTTTGGAGGAGGTGGTTTTGGGGGTGCTGGGTTTGGAGGTAGTGGTCTTGGGCTTGGGGGCTTTAGTCCTACTTGTCCTTTGGGGGGCATCCCAGAGGTGACCATTAACCAGAGCCTCCTGCAGCCACTTAACCTGGACGTGGACCCTGAAATTCAGAAGGTCAAGACAAAGGAGCGGGAGCAGATCATGGTTCTCAACAACAAGTTTGCCTCCTTCATTGACAAGGTGAGCACCTCGGGGGTAGGCAGAGTCTTTGGACATTGGGAAGGGCTTGCGCCCTGATGCCTTTTGCTGACCTTGCTGTCTCAGTTTGGTGGTGACAATCACTTCCAGGTATATGTGTCCTGGGACCACAGGAAAGCATTCACCTTATTTAGGCCTCAATTTGACTTCTTCAGTGGATTTATTTCTATTTTTTCTTTTTGGAAGGAAAACAGATGTGTGAAAATACCCAACAGACAAAATATGTGGTATTGTAGCATCACTCTCGTTCATCACTATTTATTTTCCATCCATCCATCCATCCATTCATCCACCCATCCACCCCCCTACCTATCCATCTGCCTATCCATTCCACAAATATTTACTCTATAAATACAGTAAACCTGGCTTCTACTATATGCCAGGCACTGTGCCAGGTGCCTCAGGGGTAACCAGTATGTGGGTGCTGCCCTCAGGAGCCCCAGAGCTAAAGGGGGGGAGGATAATTATGACAGTGTTAGAAGTGTGATAACAAGACAGTACTCTCTGGGCTGTGGTAGCTCAGTGTAGGGTGGGATGAGCTCTACCTAATTCCCTGGGTTCGGAGAAAGCCTCACTGGGGAGTCCAGGTATGACCTAGTCTTAGTCTTGAAGGTGGAGAAAGAGTCAAACAGGGGCAGAGGAGATTTCCAGGCGAAAGGACCAGCAGGCACCAAGGCAGGATGCCTGAAAGTGTGACACCTTCAGGGAGTTTCAAATGGTTAAAATTCCTGGAGAAAATGATGTAAGAGAGGGAAGAAGAGAGCATGGAGATGAAGCTGCAGAGGCAGAGCAGAAGGCAGGTGGGCAAGCCATACACTGTCCAGGTGAATGTCCTGGTGGCTGTCTCTGGGGGCTAAAGCCAATAGTGCTCAATCCTACAAGGTAGGTGAATTCCTCCTTCCAGCTCATCCACAGTCAAGACTGGGCCAGATGGCCTCATGAGAGCCCTCTCCCTCATTCCCTGATTATGGCTGGTTCAGCTCCAAATCACCCAGCAGAGGCTGGTGGAATAGTTATGGTGAAGGCCCTCCTCCAGCATTCCTTTTTGTCCAGAGGTGGGGCCACCCCAGAAAGTGCTTTGCCTTTGGGCATGAGAGAGGCACCATTGAGTACAAAGGCTCCTGGACACTAGGTAACTTTCCTTTGGTCCCTACAGGAGGTTGGTGTTGAGGCCAGAACTTGACCTATGATCAAACTAACCATGGCCAGAATCCGTTGTTTGGTTGTACAGCTGGCCCCTGATATCTGGGCAAATGCTGAGGACAGGAGAGCAGGGGCTGTGTGTAGGGGGAAGACTATTGAGGCCTGGAGACAGCTAAAAGGAGTGTAACAGAGCAAAATGCTTCGTCCTACTTCTAATCGGTGTGGATGGAAACTTGGGCTGAATATCATCATATCTCAGGCATAGTCAGGGGTGGAAGGTTTGGCTAGAGTGAGGAGGTGATGGAGGATCCATGGGGAGGTCAAGGCTGGGCACAGGGCAGAGCAGGGAGAAGAAAGGGTTGGGGGTCAGTGAAATGACCATGGACTGCTGGCACCTGGTCTCCTGAGACCCTCATTTGATTTGGTTCCCGTCATTAACAGGGTATCCATCAGGTCTATGGCACGGGCTTTGGGTGGAGGCCAAGGTGAAGGAGACATCGGCTTCCTGCCCTTCCCTAAGGGGCATAGCCTGTGATGACCTCGAGGAGAGGTTCCTCAGCCCAGGTGGGCTCTGGTCTGGCTGGGAGGGAGGAGGCTGCTATTGCTAGTGTCTGCCCCTAATTCTGAGCCAGTCTTCCTGCTTGTATCCTTAACCCCCAATAACTGTTCTTACTACTGCGTGAGAGCCATCCTTTAAAAACACATCACATCAGTCCTCCGATTGAATCCTCCCTTGGCTTCTTGTCCCATTTGGAAGTTGAAATCCTACAAGGCCCCATAAGATCTGGACTTCCAACCCACAGCTGCTGCTAACCCCTAACATGCACTTGTGAGAATCAGGCAAAATTGCCCCCACTGGGTGGACTGTGTCTGAAGCTGCCTGGTTTAGTGAGCAGAGTGAGGGCTGGAATTTAGCCCCCACCTAGGGTGCAGGGACCCTGCTGCTCCCTCCCTGCTCACCAGCACACAACTGCATTCTGGCCATCTCCTAGCACCCCAGGCAAGGTGTTGTCTCAGGGCCTTTGCACCTGTACTCTGCACTCTTGCTTCCAGAGAGAGCCCAGTGCCCTCCCTCCCCTCCACCAGGCCTCTTCTCAAATGCCACCATCTCAGTGAGGCCTTCCCAGACCAGCGTAGTTAAAATAGCATCTCAAGCCCAGCATACCTAAGCACACCCATGCTTTCCTTCTCTCCACAGCCCCACAGCCATCTGACACTGTTCATTTCTTTAAGGTTGTCTCTCTGAATGGCAGGTAAGGTCTTGGACAGCAAGGATGCTGTCTGTTTTGCTCACCATTGAATCCTCAGCACCCTAGAATAATGCCTGGCCCATGATAATTGCTCAATAACCATGTGTTGAGTGAAAAAATGGATTCAGACTTGTACCCTCAGAGACAAAGGCTTTTTAGAAGCAATGACCTCAGGAAGGAAAGGAGAGGGTCCCGCTCTTCCCTCTGGGATGCTGGCCTGGCCTCTGGGCCATGGGCCAGAAGGGCATTCTCTTGTGGCTGACCTTGTAGCCTCTGTGCCAGGGGTAGTGAGTGGCCTGGATGGCCCAAACCTGCAGCAATTCCAAATCCCTTTGTTCTTCATTAGTCCATGATATTTATAAACTGTCTTCTCTGTGTTGGGTGCTGTGTATCCATGGGTCTCAGTATCTTGTATCTCCTGGAGAGCAACGCAGACACAGGCCTACCTTCAGGGGGTTTGTAGCCCGAGAGGGGAGGGACCCATGCAAGAAGAGCACCAAATGGCTGCAAATTGCACACATGCTGTGGGGGGAAAGAACAGGGTGTTTGGAAGGGGAGCCACTAGGGAGGGGACATTTTAGCTGGGATCTAAAGGGTGAGTAGGAGTTTGCTGGGCAAAGAGTTGAGGAATGTCTGGGGTATTGGAGGCAGGGGGAGGTCACTGCAGTCAGAGTGCCATGGGCACCAGGGAGGATGAACCACATGCAGAGGCTGGGGTTTGGCTTTTCCCAGTGAGGAGGTCAGATTCCACGATGTTCAATTTTATCTGTGTTGTCTGAGCTTTCTCTGAGTATTGCTGGTGAGATACAGCCCAGGAGTAAAGTTTTGTAGGACCTGGGGCAAAGGCAAAATGGCTTTAAATTATTTTTCTAGTGGTCATTAGAAAAACAATCCCTTGCCAGGGAATAGTCCTGACATTCTCTGCCTTGTGCAGTCTGAGGGATCTGATGAGACCCATGACTTCTTTTAAACTCCTAGGATATCATCGGAGGGAGTGGGGGAGGGAGGTTGGGCTAAATCCAGAGCCCCCTCATTGTTTCACACGGAGATTCCCCATCAGACCACGAGATTCTTTTCTTTTGGTCCCCACAGTGCCGAGCAAGCAAGCGCACGGGGCTGTGAAGGAGTGTGGAATTGATTCTCCCACTCCCTGGGAGTGCCGCTTTGGAGTGAAAATAGGCGGGTGGCAGGCATTTCTCACCCGGGTGTTACAAGATATGCTGACAAGCCTGGGAGGTTGCCTAACTCTTGTTTTGATAAAGCCAAGAAAAACGAGCCACGGGGAATTGGGGAATCGTGTTTCCAGCCTTGGGTCAGAATGTGAAGGGAGTGAAGAAGCGCTGAGCTCTCTGACACGGACAGAGTCTCCAGGGCCGGGGATTCCCGGACCCCTCCCAGGCGCCACATCGCAGAGGAGGGTCTTCGGGTACTTTTGGGGCCCATAGCAGAGGGTCTGCCCCCACACCTCCTGGAGGAGGGAGCCGGATGCTGGAGGGGACCTGTGCCGCCTGAACAAAGGCTGAGCCACAGAAGGTGGGACATGCTCTCCTTCCCAGGGCAGCAGAGGGGAGGCCCCCATTTTGGGCAACTGGTAGAGGAAAGCTGCAGGGTGGTCATTATCACATCAAGGACAATTTATTCATTTGGTTTGCACAGCCATGCCCTCTTTGGACCCTGCATCCAGAAACCTGGGAATTGGAGCCACAGTTTTGGGGAAGACGTAGTGAAAATGCCATGTGCCACCCACTCTCTATTCCCTGTGCTAATGAAGGAAATAACAACATGGGTTTTCTCAAACACTAGACAACCCCAAAGTCTTTACTTTGGGGCACCCTAAAGCATTACACAATGTTTTGATTTAGGAGAAAATTTACTTTTTGATTTTCAATTTTTTAAAATGTATTTTTATTTTTTATTTTTATTTTTTAAAAAAAGGTATTTAGTTTACATAAATGTTACATAAAAATATAGGGGATTCCCATATGCCCCGCTTCCTACACCTCCCACATTTCCCACATTAACATCTTTCATTAGTGTGGTATATTCGTTACAATTGATGAAAACGTTTTAGAGCACTGCCACTAAGCATGGATTATAGTTTACATTGTAGTTTACAGTCTCTCCCGCACAATTTTGTAGGTTATGGCAAGATATGTAATGGCTGATATTTGTCATTGTAATGTCATTCAGGAAAATTCCCAAGTCCCCAAAATGCCCCCATATTTAACCTGTATTTCCCTCTCCCTGCCCTCAGAACCTCTAGTGGCCACTGCCTCCACGTGAATGATATAGTTTCTTCTATTGCTAGAATCACAATAAGTCTATAGTAGAATACCAGTAAGTCTACTCTAGTCCATAGTTCATTCCCCAATCCTGAGGATTCTGGGTGGTGTTGCCCACTCCACCTCTAATTGAGATGGGGCTTAGATCCCATGGGGCAGATGGATGTTACTCTCTTGCTTGCAGTTGTAGACTCTCTCGGTTCCTTGGGATGGTCGTTGTCCATCATCATCTCCTTGTTAGTCTTTCTCTCTTCTTATTCCTGCCTCTCCTCAATCACATAAAGCATTTCAACCACAAATAGACATGAGTCTTGGCTGTGCTAGCGTTTCAAATGTTCCAAACCACGGTTTCTTTATGTCGGCGTGGCTAAATTGGGGGTAGGGGGTGAGAGTGCTACCGTGTAACTGGCGGCAGCTAAAGGAAACAAGGCATTCAGTTGGAGGTGATTTAGCCTTCCAAACCCCAGGGTTAGCTTTAGTGTTCATTTTGGGCAAGTGGATCTTACAGCCTTTGGCCAACCATCGGCAGCCACACTGCTGTGGGTGTCCTGGTCTCCGAGAGCAAGTTCTCTGACCCCGAGAGGGGCCACCCTGCCTCTCAGAGGTCTGGCATCTGCTGTGGGGCTGCCGATCCCCCTATCCATGGGAACGCTGCGATCCCCCTATCCATGGGAACGCTGCCCTGACCCATGGCCTGGGTGGACTGGGGGTCTCTTGCTCTCAGGTGCGCTTCCTGGAGCAGCAGAACCAGGTGCTGAGGATGAAGTGGGAGCTGCTGCAACAAGTGAACACGTCCACCCAGCCCCACAGCCTGGAACCCATCTTGGAAGAGTACATCACGGAGCTGCGGAGGCAGGTGGAGTCTCTCAGAGGGAAGCTGTTGCAACGGAACACGGAGACCAGGAGCCTGCAGGATGTCCTGGAGGACTATAAGAACAAGTGAGGCTCCAAGGGGCTGGGGAAAAGCACGCCAGGAAACTGATTCACAGGGGCAAGAATTGTGCTTTAGTGTTCATGTAGAAGGGATGGGGCCAGGGCCAAGAGGCACAGCCACTGAGGCTCTGCACTGTACAAGTGCTGGGTACCATTTTGTACCTGGAGGTGGATTTTGACAGCCAGCTCTCAGCTGTATGGGGACGGAGTGGGGGAAGAGGCAGGATGGCTTCATGGATGTTGGAGCTAGAGGAGCCTGAGTTCCAGTGGGGCCTCTGCCACCGACAAGCTGCATGCAAATTAATCTCTTTAAGACCTTTGGTTTTCACATTGGTAGAGAGGAGATAGTACTGGTACTGTTCAAACTTTAACATGCATTCAAGTTAGATGGCTGGGCCCACCCCCAGAGTTTCTGATAGAGTAGGAGAGGGATGGGGTCTGAGCACTTGCATTTCCATCATGTTTCCAGGTGCTGCTGGACTGGTGCCACACTTTGGGAACCACTGGTTTAGATGAAATTAGGCCTCATAGATTCTTAGCACTGTGGCTATTAAGTAAGCACTCAGTCAGTGCTAGCTGTTTTTAGTAATAATGGCAGGGGTGACAGGACCTGTCTAATTCCAGATCAGCTTCTATAGGCACCAGCAAAGCCTCTCCCGTCCTCTCTATGCTGGGGGTGCAGGGAGTTTCTCTTCACATCACCTTTACCTGCTCCCTGCTTCATACTAGGGGGACGTCAAGAGTGTGTGAGTCGATGGGGAAAAGGGAATTCACACTGGAGGTGTTGGGCGGGGGGCAGAAGTGTAGGTGACATTTTTTTCTCCTAAAAATATATTAAAAGTGATTGTTACTGTATGTTCTCAACTGAAAAAAATTATTGAGCTTGACAAATTTACATAGGTAAAAACATCAAAATCAAAATGGACATTTGGGGGACATTCTACATGGCCCTGGGTTTCCCATGTCAGGTCGCCGTCCCCTCTGTTGGCTTGGGAGCTGGGAACTGGCTCCAGCTCTCAGTGGGAGCTCTGGGCCCTGGCAGGGGACTGTCAGCATTGTGAGCCGGGCTCTCCAAATTCAGGACAGTGGAGATTTGGGGAAGACTCAAGGTAACACCCACAGCCTATGTTTCTTGCCTCCTGCCTCAGGTACAAGGAGGAAGCCAACAGGATGGCCAGTGCGGAGAATGACTTTGTCATCCTGAAGAAGGTGAGGGAAAGGGGAGTCCAGAGAGGGACAGTCTGGAGGGGCCTGGGAAGCTGAGTGGAATGAGGGAACTCTTAAGACTCCCTCTGTCTGTGGGATGACGTGTGAGAGGGTGACCTCTGAGGCCAGCCTGGTGTGTGTGTGTGTTGTCTAAATGCTTGGGCCCTGAAATTTGAGAAACCTACTTGTTGGTTACTACTGGGGGTATAAGTCAGCTTCTGAATGTCCGTTAGCCTTGGCCTTGGACCTGGGGCAGGACTGGGGGATGAGGCTTGCTGTCACTCCCTCTGTCCAAGAATGCCAGGGCAGGAGTGAGGTGGAGGTCTGCAGGTGAGGACATAAACCCAGAGAGCATTTGCCACTTGCCCTGGGCTGCCTGGTGAGCTGGTGGCAGGCAGTGCCTAGGCAGCAAAGTCACACTTGTCTTTCCTTGCTATTTAGGACCTGGATGCTGCTTATAGAACTAAAGTGGACTTGCAGTCCATAGCTGACATTCTGTTTGGAGAGATCAATTTCATGAAATGTTTATATGAGGCGGTGAGTCCAGCCCTCACAAGCCCTTTTCTTCTCTCACATCTCACAAGGGGTTGGGTCTGTCAGGGGAGGAGGTCTGCAGCCTAACGCTCCCCAGTAGGGATCCATCCTCCCAGCCACCCTTGGCTTTGAGGTCCTGGAGTCCGCAGTGCTCAGGAGTCCCCGGGTGGATGCACTGGAGATGGGGGCAGGAAGAATCCCAATGTAGGAGAAGGTGAAATAGCTGCTGCTTTGTTGCACACCAGTCTGTTTGGGAAATGAGGATAACATCCAGGACATGCAGGGGAAGGGTGACCAGAAGTCAATGCACAGGTGGCAGTGTTCCTGAGATAAGTGAATCAATTCTTCACCCATCCTGGGGACTTGCTAGGGCTATTGGGGGACACCCCAGGAGATGTCAGTGTGGATCTTAAGGCGAGTAAAGACAGACTGAAGCCCTGAGAGAGTGTTTGCTCCTGCAGCCTCGGGTCCCACTTGCTCGGGGCCAGATGATGTGCTAGGAGCTCTGCACGTGATATTGGGCTCTCTGTTCTACAGGAGGAGGGGCTGAGGCCCTGGGAGGAGATGCCACACTTGGTCACCCAGCTAGTCAACGGTAGAGCCAGTGAGTCTGAGGGGCTCCACTGCCAGAGGCCCTTCTGCCACCCCCGAGAGCGCGTGTGAGCACGGGAGAGGGAAGAGATGAGTGTGGTTTCAAGGAGTAAGTCTGCCCTGCCAGAAGGGCTGGCTTAGAAGGCAGCCAAGCAGAGTTAGGCAGAAGAGAGTGGGCAGGAGGACAAGATGGTGCCCCAAAAGCTCTGAGTTTAGGCTCCTTCCTCTCCCCTGGGGGCCTGGGGCCTGGCCCCGTTACTTTTAGGTGGGGTGCCTTCTGGCATGCAGCAGCAGTTCAAAGAGCTTCCCCCCAAGACGCCCACCTGGCCCAGGCTCCTCACTCCCCCTCGAGGGGGCAGAGGGGTAAACTGAGGCTCTGGCATGTGAAAGGACTCAGCCTATACTCCGTGTCTCACAGGAGCTGTCCCAGACACAGACCCATGCCAGCGACACCAATGTCATCCTGTCCATGGACAACAACCGCTTCCTGGACCTGGACGGCATCGTGGATGCGGTGCAGACAAAATACGAGCTGGTCACGCAGCGGAGCAAGGAGGAGGCCGAGGCCTCATACCAGACGCAGGTGGGCGCCAAGCCCAGATTCCATGCTCAGAAAACAAACAATACTTCCACAAACTTGTATTATTTTCCTCTTATTTCTAAAGCAAAACATATTTGTTATAAAATCTTAGAAATTACAGGTAAAGATTACCCATAATCCCACTGCCACTATTGCTATGTCAGCACATTTTCCATCGGTTCTTTGAAGCTAACATTTATTGAGAACTTGCATGTGTCAGGCACTAAGTCTAAGTGTTTTATGTATTGTTTCATTTAATCCCTATCACAACCCTATGAGGCAAGGATTTCATAAACCCATTTTACAGATAACAGAGCGAGATGACATAATGTCCCTAAAGTCTTGCAGCTAGTACGTGGCAGAGCTAGAACTTAAACTCAGGTGTGTGTCTACAAAACCTGGGCTCTTAACCACGACAATGTTTTTTATTTTTACTTTTTCAGAATGGTGTCTTTTAAAAGATAGGCTTGTGCTTTTCTTTTTTACTTATTGCATAGGAATGGCTTTCTACGACATTCAGTATTCGGCGTCATTTTTAATAGCAGCACCACATTCCCTTGTAAGGCTATATCCTCATTCATTAGATAAACATCTTTGTAGCTAAGCATTTGGGCATATCTTTGGTTACTTCTTAAACTTAAATTGGCCTGGACCTTTTTGGACAGTAAAGACTATATTTGAAGGGTCAAAGGACTGACAGCTCCAGTCACCAAATTCTGAACAATTAACACCTGGTGAACTGCTTCATGAACTACCTGTGGCCAGCTCTCATGATTTCTGCATCAGGCTGAGGAGGCAGACAGTGAACAGAGAAAGCACCTGAATGCAGAGATTCCCCTGAGCTAGCCCAGTCCCCCAACCCCTTTCAGAACCACGTAGAGTTCTGACTGATTGGGCAGTGTAGACCCAGGAACGGAGCTGGGCGGGAAGATGCAAAGGCGCGTGGAGCTTACTAAGGGTCTAGGAGGAAACAAGGTCCTGGCTGCTAGGGAAATCATCCTGGAAAAGGGCAGGGTGGAAAATATGAGGGCGTTGCAGTGTGGAGGGGCCAGTGCAAAGGCTTAGGTGTGGGAAAGAGGAGGTAAAAAGGATGTCAAGAAGCAGGCTGGCCTGGCCGGGATGTGGTTTTAGTCCAGGGACTGGTAGAAAGGAGAGAGGCGTGGTATAGGTGTGTGTGTATGTTCGCAGCTCAGAAGTGGGAGGCTTGGTTTAGGTGAAGCCTGGCAGGGGGGTCACAGCTCTAGGTGGGCTCACTCGGGAACTTGCCTTGTGGATGGCAGTCTTGGGGCAGGGTCTGGGAAGGTGGGCAGCAGGCAGTAACCTTCGTGCTGCCTTTGACCCTCAGTACCAGGAGCTCCAGGCCACGGCAGGGAGACATGGAGTCAACCTGAAGAACAGCAAGGTGGAGATCGCTGAGCTGAGGTGCACTGTCCAGAGGCTGCAGGCTGAGATCAGCCACGTCAAGAAGCAGGTGGGCTGGGTGCTCCGGGTGGGCTGTCCAAACACTCTGCCTCCCACCGGGACCTGCTAGAGGGGGCTCCTGCGACTCAACCCCCACATGGCTCCTCTCCCTGACCATCTCCCGAACAGATGGACCAGGTACGCTTGGCCATTTTGGATGCGGAGGAGAGAGGAGAGTGGGCCCTACAGGATGCAGGGCGGAAGCTGCAGGACCTGGAGGAGGCCCTGCAGCAGTCCAGGGAGGAGGTGGCCCGGTTGCTGCGGGACTACCAGGAACTGCTGGGAGTCAAGTTGGCCCTGGACGTGGAGATCGCCACCTACCGCAAGCTGCTGGAGGGCGAGGAGTGCAGGTGGGCCTGGGGGAGTGGTGTGGAGGGATGGGGCGGGGGTGGGGCGGTGCTCCCAGAGCCCAAGCTCAGGATGCGGCTCTGGAGTCAGTCCCACCGGGACTGACTATTTGGACTGAAGACAACCCCAGCTTTTCTGGGAAGATTGAAGCTCAGGCTGAGCAGGGATACTCAAGTCAGAAGCAGCGCATGTTAGTTTTCAGGGTCCAGGAAGTCACCTGTCCCCATTCCCCTGCTTCCAAGCAGAATGTCCCCATGCCCCCTCCCAACCCAGGTGATGACCCCCCAGGGCTAAAACCCCCTTGGGCCCCTGGCTCCCAGGCCTCTGTCCATGGACTGAATTTCCCTAAGGCTTGGGGCTGGCTCTCCCTCCCGATGGCGGCTCTGCTCCTGATGTCGGTAGACGGCCACCTTCTTTCCTTGGGGCTTTGTGGGTCTGGCTGATGTGTGGATTTTGGTTTTGCAGGATGTCAGGAGAGCTGCAGAGCCCAGTGAGCATCTGTAAGTAGCAGAGCCCAGGGCGGGGTTGCTGGTGGGTGTCGGGCAGAGGGAGGCCTGAGCAGGGTGTCCAGGCGGCCAGCAGGGAACTGGCAGGCTGGTATTTTAGCTTCCGGTCCTATAAAGTGGAAACCACAGTGAGTAAACACAATCACAAAGCCAGGAATCAGTCCTTTAAATAAAATAAGCTCTTAGGGTCTCAGTTTTGCTTTACCTTAATTTTAGGATTCCCAATAATCAGCCGTGATTTAGAACTCCTTAATGTATATATTAATAAATACTGAGATTGTGCTACTTAAAGGGATCCTGTCACCCCTTTGTAGCATGAAGAAGGCTTATTAAGTGGGAATACTTTCGACTTCCCACGTATCTGTTTGCAAGTCAGATGCTACGGGTGATTAAGGGTGTAGGAGGGTGGCCCTGGGGTTGGGTGCAGGTGGGTCCCCCTGCCCTGTCCTTCTGATCCTGTCTGGTCTGACCTCTCCCCACAGTGGTGCAGAGCAGCCAGGTGACACTCAGCGGCGGAGCTGGAGGCGGCGGGGCCCGCAGCTCTGGAGGCTATGGCAGCGGCAGCGGCAGCGGCAGGGGCTCGGGTTGGGGCGGCGGGGGAGGTTACGGCGAGGGCTCTGGAGCGGGCGGTGGAGGCGGTTACAGGAGCAGCCGCGGCCTGAGCCACGGAGGAAGCAGCGAAGGCAGCAGCAAGTACCGGGGGAGGAGCGGAGGCAGCTCGTCGCAGGTGCAGATCATCCTAACTTCCACCAGCACCTCCTGCAAGCTAATCATGGACTAAATGCAGACTCCCGCCTCGCCTCGAGGCTCACAATCCAGATGCCCCATGAGGCTCTCACCTGCCCCCTTCCCACCACGCCCTTCCTGACCCCCTCTGACTTCTCTTTTCCTGATGGGTCTCAGCAGTTTTGCCAATAAATTTCCACTCTAGGTGAGAAGCAGGGAGGATAACCCCAAGTAGTAGATCTGTCTCTGGAGGGCACCGGCTTGCAGTCAGAGCCACAGTCAGATACATTCTCACTCAGGCTCCACTCAGCCCGGCCGCTCCTGGACTTGTGGACACCCAGGGGCCCTGTTTAGCACTGGGGCAAAAGAGCCTGTAGAGCATCTACAGGCAGATAATCGAGAGCTGATGTCAACCCCAGGCTTCCTTTCATGCGCCTGGATTGCTCTATGAACAATTACCCATCCCTCAAGGAGCCCACTAAATGGTTGCTTTAGGGAAGTAGCTGATTGCAAGGCGAGCTCACCTATAAAGGGAATCTCTGTTCAGGAACCACTTCCTGCCTTGTGGTTGGAAAACCTCATCCTTTCACTCCGACGGGGAGCGAGACTTTACTGCCTACATCAGACACCTGTAAATCATGCCTGGTCCTGAATCTGAATCTCTCTCTAAAGAAGCATTATCCCCTGGATTAGCATCCCAAGGTGGGAATAAGTCATAGAGCACCAGTACAGGAGTTCTTATCCACTGAGAGGACTGTTCTTAGCAGTGGATGGAGGGGTTGATGGACAAACAGTCTAGTTCTGCTTCCACCCAGGCCCCTCCTGACAGCTCCATGCTTGGTAAGCCTGACACTCACTGAATTCTGCCAGTACAACCCTCCCGGAGTTGCCCAGCTGGCCAGGCACATGTGACCCACTTCCTCTCTGTCCAGGTGCTGAGGGCTTGATGTCTGAGCCTCTGTCTTGGGTTCCGATCTTGAACCAGCCTGGGAGCTGCCGGTTATTTGCAAGGCAGTTTAATGCTTCTTTGCAGACCCCATAAGTCCCTTCTGCCTCCTATTCTTTGCAGCTCTGAGCAATCTGTGAGAATTTGACTCCTAATTGTGGGTCCTATATAACATACTTGAGATGTGCTGGAGACAACAGGTAGGGGGAAGTAGCGGCCAACTCACAGGCCTTCAGAGAGGGGATATGCTCTTGCCTCTAAGAGATGGAGCCGCCTTTACTAGGTCACTGGGTCCGAACACAGTCTTCAAGCCCATGATTCTCTTGGAACATCTGAGGGGTTCAGTGGGGGCCCTTCTGGGGAGTGCTCGTGACTTCATTAATGGGTTGGAGCTTGTACCTTGAAGGGCTCGACATGTCTGGTGTTTCTACAGTAAATTTTTCTGTGATCTCAAACCTCTGTTTTTGTCAGGAGCTGAGCTATTTTTTCTTTAATTTCTGCAGGCCATGTGTTCATATTTGGGAAGCTAAAATATATTCTTCTCATTTTTTTCTTGCCCAAATAATACACAATCTTGAATAACCATGCAGATATAATCTTACTAATCCTTAAAGTAGCTGAACCGTAAAAAGCCAACGACACATTTGCTCAGTAGGTATTTATTAAGCTCCTACTGTGTGACAGGCATTGGTGACGCAGTGTTGAATGAACATGTTTCTGAATCCTAAGGTGCTTATAACCCAAGTGATAGACTATGGGGGACGTGAGATTCAGAGGACGAAGTCAGAGTGTATACTTCCACGGACTCCACCTAAGGGTGGGAGTGAGGCCTATCCTAAGGACATGGGAAGACCCTCCCAAACAGGACAGCAGGTTTTGGCAGCAGGTGTCAGTTTCAAGAAGGGAAGACCGGTCCCAAGGCTCCTGGAGGGCTCCCTCCAGCCCAGGGAAGAAAGCAGGTGTGGGCAGGAAGGTCAGGGGTGAGGCCCCCAGACAGGGGAGCAGTCTGTGTAGAGACTCAAAGATAAGAGAGGGTAAATGTGCGTGAGGGAGAGGGAGCAGGTCTGCCCAGGTGAAGAGGAGAAACAGAGCTGGGAGGACTAGGGGCTGAGGCCCATTCACTGAGTGGGGGGCATGGGCAGGGGTTTCTTTACACCCCCGAGGGCAGCAGAGAGGCAGACATTCAAGAAGGGAGCAAGTTAAGCAATTGTGCTTCTGAGTGTGTGTGAAGGTGTCCCATGAAAGATGTGACCCACTTCCTCATCCCCTGAAGGAACACAGATGGAATTTGGTTATGGGGCTCATTCAAACCTGACTGCGACCCTTGTCAAGGAGACATTGTGGGGAAGCGGGTGTGGCTCAGTGGATAGAGCCCCCGTTTACCATATGGGAGGCCCGGGTTCGCGCCCCGAGGCCTCCTTGTGAGGGCACGCCGGCCTGAGTGGTGCGGTGGGCTGATGCAGCAACCTCACGGCAGGAAGCGGCTGTGGCGCAATGGATAGCGCACCCGTTTACCATATGAGAGGCCCCGGGTTCGCTT
>JAQZBX010054621.1:0-18603 GCA_029593785.1 Cabassous unicinctus
AGGTGATTCAGGACAAGGGTTATTCAATATTATGCATTAACTTTGCAACTCTTCTGTGAATATAAAACTGTTCAAAGATTAATATTATAATTTAAAAACAAAACCAAAGTAATTGATAAGAAGAAGGTAAAGCAATTGTACCAAATAAAATATGTAGCATTCATTGTTTAATTAAAAAGCAAAGATGATTCAGGACCAACAGTGTAATGTATAGCAAATGAAAAAGGTAAAAAAATATAACTTCTTAAACTAAAAAATCTTGAAACATGGAACTAATATGGATAATAGCAGATATATGTAAAGTATTAAAAATTGAAAAATAACATAGGTAAAAATTTTTATATAAATAAATCTTACATTTAATTAAGCTCTACCAAGAATAAACAGGAAAGACAAAAAGAGCAGCACAGAGGGAACTAATTAAATATATGAAATTTTATTTATTAGAAATATTTCCAGAAATCAGAATTAAAATGATGACATCCAAAAGTCCAATAAATATTAATCTCCTACTTCACAAAGAGGAATATGTGGTAAAGTAACATGAGGAAACTAATACACTCCGAAGTAATCAAAGGCATTCACATTGTTGGGGTGGAATAAAATTTTATCTTATTCTCTTAGTATATGTCTTCATTTTCTAGAGCTACTATAACAAATACAACCAGTTTTTAACTGTTGGTTGGTTGGAACAATCAGAATTGATTTTCTCACAATTGTGAAAATGACAAGTTCAAAATAAAGTCCTTTACAGGCCAAGCTTTCTCCCAGAGCATATAGCACTCTGGTGCTGGCTTGCCAGTATTCTTAGGATTCCCTGGCTTCCATCTCTGTCCCTGTCACTTGGCAATCTTCCTCATTTTCTGGCTTGATAGTCTACAGCTGACCTTGTGAAGAGAGTGGAGCAACTGAGCCTGGAAAGAAAGGAGCCCTGGGGAGAGAGACAAGACTTATGCCAGCCTAGAGTTGATATCAGAAGAATCTGGGACCATGGGGCTTTAATAGGAAGAAGGAAGGCTGAACTCTTACAGACATCAACCACCATCTTGCTTCAACATGTGGCAAATGACTTTGGGTGAACAAGGACCTCTTATGGTACCTTGAGTTGGACTCTTTATGGCCTTGTGACTATAAGCTTCTACCCCAAATAAATACCATTTATAAAAGCCAACAGATTTCTGGTACTTTGCATCAGCACCCCTTTTGGCTGACTAATACACCACCCTACTATTAACACCTTGTATTAATGTGCTACAGTTGTTAAAATTGAGGAAAGAACATTTTAATATTTGTAATAATAACAATCACACTTGGTTTAAATTAGGGTTCACTCATTGTATTGTACAGTTCTATGGTTCCTTTAAAATTTTTATCCTAGTAATATACATATAATCTAAAATGTCCCCTTTTAACTACATTTAAATATATGTCAGTGTTAATTACATTCACAATGTTGTGCTACCATCACCAACATCCATTACCAAAATTTTTTTATCAACCCACATAGAAACTGTTTCTGCAACTTAAGCATTAATTCCCCATTCCATAACCCCACCCCAGCTCCTGATAACCTATATTCTGATTCTACACTTAACTTTCTGAGGAATTGCCAAACTGTTTTCCATAGCAGATATACCATTTTATATTTCAGCCAACAAAGAATGATTGTTCCCACTTCTACACCTCTCCAACACTTGTAATTTTCCATTTTTTTAAATAGCAGCCAATCTAATAATGGGTCCACTCAAAGGGACCCATGAAATAATATCTCATTGTGGTTTTGATTTACATTTCCCTAATGGCTAATGATGTTGAGCAGTTTTTCATGTGCTTTTTGGCCATCTATTAATCAATGGAGTCTTATACTTCACAATAAAAACATGAGCAATAAAGGAAAAAAAGGATAAGTGGGACTTCATCAAAATTTAAAAATTTGTGCATCAAAGGACATTTTCAAGAAAGTGAAAAGAAAACCCACAGAATAGGAGAAAATATATGGAAACTATATATTTAATAAGGGTTTATATCCATAATATGCAAAGAACTCTTACAATTCAATAACAAATGGCAAACAAAGGGAGAGGCAAGATGGCATCAGTTTAGGAGGGCACTCACTGACTAGCTCTCTGAGGATGGCCTATTGTGGGCAGGGTCCTGCCCGGGCGTCTGTGCTGTGGGTGCATGGAGAGAAGCTTGGGACATCTATCTGCAGGAAGATTGATGGCATGGACTGATCAGTAGAGATTCGTGAGTTTTAAGCCTACCTGTGGTGGTTAACACAGATGGCTGAGCCCCACCCTCAGGTAAAAAGGCTGGTTCGAACAGTGACTCATGCATGGCAACCCACTGTGAGGGAGCATTCTCCAAGAGAGGGAGGGTTCTGACAGAAGGTGGAGAGGAGTTTACCTTCTGTGGATTTGGCTGTCTGGACCCCCTCATAGTTAACCCAGCAGCCCCGTGACACTGAGGCTTGGCTCCAGAGGGGGTGGAGTCAGCCAATTTTATCACTCTGCACTGACAAGCATCAGAGCTTCAGCTCCCATGGGGAGGCCAGGAAGTGGGAAGTGCTTGATTAGTTTCCATGAACATAGTTAGGGTCCCCTCAGTGAAGGGGGTGGTATAGAAGAGGATGTATTTTGGGTCCCTTATTTCACCAAAAAATAAAAAATAAATAGACAGTCACTTTAAAAAATGAATTCTTCTTTTTAATTTAGTTTAATAGCTAAAATATGCCTCAAAACCTGCAGAGAGAACCCTGCAGAGAAACTGATTGATAAACACAAGCAGGCTGAGAGGTTCCACAAGGACCCTAGAAGGAACACTGTTCCTCCTTAGCTTTGTTTGACTGCTTGCTTGTGTGGTTGTTTGGTTATCCTCTGTTTATTTGTTGTCTCTTGCTTTTCTTTCCTCTTTCCTCCCCCCCTTCTTTTTTCCTTTTTTTTAAATTATTTTAATTAGGTGCTGCTAGCTTGTCTCTTCTTTGATGTGCTTCTTCTTCAGTGATTTCCCATTCTCTGTCTATATTGATTTTGTATCCCAAGCTATCTCTTTTACTTCCTTCATCTTTCTGTCTTCTTTCTGTTGTGGTTCTTACATACCATATTTTTCCATTAGCCCAAACTTAAGTGTATCAATTTCTATTCTATCTATTCTGTTTTCTTCTTTCTAAATTAATATTAATTTTTTCTTTCAACCCTTTCTTTACTCTTTCTCTCCCTCCTCATCATTCTAGCCTTCTAAATCATTATATATATACTCTTTTATTTGGTTTCCCAGTCCATTGTAGGTACTCCACTTTTTTTCCTATTACTCTACACTGCCTACAGGAGCTAAATATTGATTTCACTAAGTCTTATTTGGCCCCTCTTCTAACTTTTTTCAATATTACTATTATCCCTCTTCCTTTCTCACATCTTTCAATTCCTCTGGCACTAATCTTTTGCCTTTTCAAGAGAACACAGAAAGAAGCAAGGAAATAAAATAAGAAGAAAAAGTGTCAAAGAGAAAACAACACACACACAGAACCACCAGCTAAATAAAACTCTAGAGCAGAGAGAGAAGCTAATCAACTGAATAAACCCATCAAGATAAAACGGTGACTAGAGAGCAGCAAAAAATTACAAACCACACTGAGAAACAGGAAGACATGGACCAGTCCAATGAACAAACTAAAAACCAGGAAGAGATGCAGAGCATCGAACAACTAATCAAAGTTTCCAAAAAAATATCATGGACCAAGTTAATGAAGTGAAGGAAGAGATTAAGGATATAAAGAAGACACTGGGAGAACATACTGAAGAAATTGTAAACATACACAAAAAGATAACGGATATGATGGTGATCAATGGCACAATCCAAGAAATCAAAAAGATGCTGGATTACATAACAGCAGATTTGACCAGGCAGAAGAAAGAATTAGTGATGTGGAAGACAATACATCTGAAATCAAACAGATAGTAGAACAGATCGACAAAAAGATAGAAAAAAATCCAGCAGGGACCCAGGGATTTAACCAACAACACAAAATGCACAAACATATGCATTATGGGCATCCCAGAAGGAGAAGACAAGGGAAAGGGAACAGAAGGAGTGTTGAAGGAAATAATGGCTGAAAACTTCACACCCCTATTGAGAGAGATGGATGTGCAGATCCAGGAAGCACAGCGCACCCCAAACAGTATAAATCCCAACAGGCCAACTCTATGACATATACTTGTCAAAATGTCCAATGCTCAAGACAAAGAGAAAATACTCAAGGCAGCAAGAGAAAAGAAAACCATCACATACAAGGGAATCACAATAAGATTAAGTGCTGATTTCTTATCTGAAACCATGGAGGCAAGGAGACAGTGGTAGGACATAGTCAAAGTACTAAAAGAAAAAAACTTCCAGCCACGAATTCTCTATCCAGCAAAACTGGCATTCAAAAATGATGGAGACTTCCAAATATTCAAAGATAAACAGAAAGTAAGAGAGTATGTCAATAAGAAACCTGCACTTCAAGAAATACTAAAGGAATTTCTACAAGTTGAAAGGAAAAAACAAGGGAGAGAGAGTTGGAGGAGAGTTTAAAAACAATTAAAAAGCCAAAAACAGAAACAAAACAACATATGACATGCATTAACCCAAAGAAAATATGGCTGACATAAGAAATTCATTGTGAATGAACACTGAATGTTAATGGATTAGATTCACCACTCAAGAGACACAGATTGACAGAATGGATAAGGAAATATGATCCATCTATATGTCATCTATAAGAAACCCACCTTCGACCCAGGGATTCAGGGAGGCTGAAAGTTAATGGCTGGAAAACAATTTTACCAGCTAACAATAGCCAAAAAAGGGCAGGAGTAGCTATTCTAATATGAGACAAAATAGACTTTAAATGCAAAACTATTGTAAGAGACAAAGATGGACACTGTATATTAGTAAAAAGGTGTAATCTCTCAAGAAGAGAGAACAATCATAAACATTTATGCACCTAATCGGGGTGCCTCAAAATACATGAGGCAAACTCTGGAAAAAGTAAGTGGAGAAATAAATGTCTCTACAATTATAGAAGGGGACTTTAATACACCATTATCATCATTAGACATAACATCTAGACAGAGAATGAAAAAAGAAACAAAGGCACTGAACAATACATTAGAGGACACGGACTTAATGGACATATACAGAACATTACACCCAAATACAGCAGGATTTACATTCCTCTGAAGTGCACACAGATCATACTCCAAGATAGACCACATGCTAGGCCACAGAACAACTCTCAATGAATTCAGAAAGATTGAGATTATACAAAGTAATTTCTCTGACCACAATGGAATTAAATTGGACATCACTAAGGGCCAGAGAAACAGGTTAGTCACAAAGATAAGGAAGTTAAACAACACACTCTTAGACAAACAGTGGGACAAGGAGGAAATCTCAAAAGAAATCAGTAACTACCTTGAAACTAATGAAAATGACTTCACAACATATCAAAACCTATGGAATGCAGCAAAAGCTGTCCTGGGAGGGAAGTTCATAGCCATAAATACATATATTAAAAAAGAAGAAATAGGTAAAATTGAAGACCTAAGTTCACACATGGAGGAATTGGAAAAACAACAACAAACTAAACCTAAAGGCAGTAGAAAGAAGGAAATAACAAAGATTAGAGCAGAACTAAATGAAATAGAGAATAAGACAGCACTAGAAAAAATAAACAAAACCAAACGCTGGTTCTTTGAGAAGATCAATAAAATTGAGAAACCCTTAGACAGACTAACAAAGAAAAAGAGAGAACAGATGCAAATACACAAAATAATGAATGAGCAAGGGGATATCACTACTGACCCCACAGAAATAAAGAGTATCGTAAGAGGATACTATGAAAAATTATATGCCAACAAGAATGTTAATTTAGTGGAAATGGACAAGGTTCTAGAAACTCACAAACAGCCTACATTTATGAAAGAAGAAATGGATGAACTCAATAGTCCAATTACAAGTAAATAGATAGACGCAGTCATCAAAAACCTCCCAACTAAGAAGTGCTCAGGACCAGATGGCTTCACAGCTGAATTCTACCAAACATTCCAGAAAGAGCTAACATCAATTCTGCTTAAGCTCTTCCAAAAAATAGAAGTGGAAGGAATATTGCCTAGCTCATTCTACGATGCCAACATTACCCTAATTACCAAAACCAAACAAAGATTCCACAAGAAAGGAAATTTACAGACCAATTTCTCTAATGAACCTAGTTGCTAAAATCAAAATACTTGCTAATCACATTCAACAACATATCAAAAGGATTATACACCATGACCAAGTGGGTTTCATCCCGGGTATGCAAGGATGGTTCAATATAAGAAAATCAATCAATGTAATACACCACATAAACAGATTGAAAGAAAAAAGTCACATGATCATCTCTATAGATGCAGAAAAAGGATTCAACAAAGTACAGCACTCTTTCCTGATAAAAACACTGCAAAAAAATAGAAATAGAAGGAAACTTTCTGAATATGATAAAGGGTATATATGAAAAACCCAAAGCTAACATCGTCTTCAATGGTGAAATCCTAAAAGCCTTCCCTCTGAGATTGGGAACAAGACCAGGATGCCCACTATTACCACTCCTATTTAACATTGTCTTATAAGTACTTGCTCAAGCACTGAGGCAAGAAAAAGATATAAAAAGCATTTAAGTTGGAAAAGAAGAAGTAAAAATTTCATTATTTGCAGATGACATGATCCTATACATAGAAAGCCCCAAGAAATCTACAACAAAGCTTCTAGAACTTATAAAGGAGTTCAGTAATGTTGCAGGCTATAAGATCAATGCTCAAAAATCAGTAGCATTTCTGTACACCAATAATGAACAATCTGAGGAGGAAATCAAGGCACTAATACCATTTACAATAGTAACCAAAAGAATCAAATACCAGGAATAAATTTAACTAAACATGTAAGGGACTTATATACAGAAAACTACACAACACTGTTAAAGGAAATCAAAGAAGACTTAAATAAATGGAAAATTTTTCCCTGTTCATGGATAGGAAGACTAAACATCATCACAAATGTCTATCCTACCCAAACTAATCTACAGATTTGATGCAATGCCAATAAAAATCAACACTGCATTTTTTAAGAATCTGGAAAAACTAACTACAAAATTTATTTGGAAAGATCAGAGGCCCCGAATTGCCAAAGACATATTAAAAAAGAAAAATGAAGTTGGAGGTATCACATTACCTCACTTTAAAGCATACTACAAAGCTATAGTGATCAAAACTGCATGGTATTGGCACAAAGATAGACATACTGACCAATGGAACCAAATTGAGAGTTCTGATATAGATCCTCACATATACAGTCACCTGATATTCGACAACACCACCAAGTCCATTCAGTTGGGAAAGAATGGCCTCTTTCACAAGTGGTGCTTGGAGAACTGGATATCCATATCCAAAAGAGTGAGAGAAGAATACCATCTCACACTTTATACAAAAATCAACTCCAGATGGATCAAAGATCTAAATACAAGAGCCAAAACCATAAAGACCTTGGAAGATAATGTAGGGAAGCATCTACAGGATATCGTAATAGGAAATGTTTTCATGAACTTCACACCCAAAGCACGAGCAGCAAGAGAAAAAATAGATAAATGGGGTCTCCTCAAAATTAAACACTTCAAAGGATGTTATTAAGAAAATAAAAAGGCAGCCTACCCAATGGAAGAAAATATTTGGCAACCATATATCTGGTAGGAGCCTAATATCCTGCATATATAAAGAAATCCTACACCTCAAAAATAAAAAGACAAACAACCCATTTAAAAAATGGGCAAGTGACCTGAAAAGACACTTCTCCAAGATAGAAATACAAATGGCTAAAAAGCACATGAAAAAATGCTCGACATCGCTAGCTATTAGGGAAATGCAAATCAAAACTACAATGAGATACCATCTTACACCCATCAGAATGGCAGCTATAAAAAAACAGCAGAATATCAGTGTTGGAGAGGATGTGGAGGAATAGGAACCGTCATCCACTGCTGTTGGGATTGTGGCGTGGTCTAGCCACTGTGGAGGACATTTTGGTGGTTCCTCAGAAAACTAACAATAGATCTTCCATATGATCCAGTGATTCCACTGCTGTGTATATACCCAGAAGAATTGAAAGGAAAGACACAAACAGATATATGCACACCAATATTCATAGTGACATTGTTCACAATTGCCAAAAGTTGGAATCAGCCCCGGTGCCCATCAACAGATGAATAGATAAACAAAATGTGGTACATAGGTACAATGGAATATTACTCAGCTGTAAGAAGGAATAAAGTGCTAACACACAGAATAACATGGATGAATCTGGAAGACCTTATGTTGAGTGAAGCAAGCCAGGCATTGAAGGATGAACAGTATATGACCTCACTGATTTGAATTGAGGAAAGTGAACAGTCTCTGAAAACCAGTGTCTGAAAGATAGGTTAACAAGGGAGAGAAAGAGAAGAGTAGGTTGTGAGCCATCACCCATATGGACATATTCTATGGTAAAGTGATAGAGTATAGTTGCATATTGAAGGATAGGACAGGTGGGTAGTGATATTACTGGGTTTGGTGGTGCAGGGTTGACAGGTGGGTAGAGTAGGAAGAGCAGGTTAGAATACCCAGGGCATGTAACTATGAATCTTGTCATCCAATGAGTCAAGACAAGGGACTTCCATGTGCCCCAGGGGGATGGGAAGAAAGGAACAGAAAAGATCAAACAGGGGCTATTTAGTGGTCATGAGAAATGTTTTTCATTACCTTACAGTAATCGACACAGGACATGGTAAATATCATCAAAAATTATTAAACTGTACTGTCTAAACTATAAACTAGACTGTAAAACAATTAACAATGTTTAGTAGCTATGTTTCACTATCTGTATAACAGTTATAACAATGTTACCATCCACACACACAAAAAAGGTTTTAATATGGGGTGAGGAAAGGGGAAGGAGTTTGGGTATATGAGAGTCTCTAGTATTCTGTGTGACTTTGCTGTGACCTAAAACTTCTTTGAGAATTAAATGAAAATTTGGGAGACACTGGGGAGTGAGAGGGGGCAGGTGCCACAGTACAGACTGGACACCCAATAATGCAGTGATAAAAGCAAAAAAAATTTTTTTTTAAATTTTTTGTTTTTTTCCCATTTTTTGAATGTTCCAATACATTAATTATATTTTATTTTAGATTTTTTTTTAAGTTTTATTTCTTTCTGAGTTTCCGTCTATTTTATCTCATTCATTTAAGCTTATCATTATTATTTCATTTTCCTATTAATTGTATTTGGTTATTATATGGGCTTCATCTTTAAGGAAGATTTAGATCACAGAAGGGTGACAGTGGGGGCTGCAGAGGATCATTGGTGCAGGGTGTCTCAGATGGGGGACTCATGGGATGAAGTCCATCTGAATAAACATGAAAGATATATAAAATTGTTCAAATGATCGAGGGATGGGGCATGGTCACAGTGAGCAGCCAATCACTCAATAAATGAGGGAATCTGAATACCCAGCCTGGAGAGCTCTGCCACATTCTCCAAGGGAGCTGCAACAGTCTCCTGAGTGCAGAGGCAGTGTCTGGCAAAAGAGGATGGCCCACTGATGGGTTCTTGTTATTGAGGACTGGCCTTATGTGTCTTTGCTGTTGTAATTGAAACTTAGCCTACTGTTATGGAGTGCCTAAGGGTTGCCACCTGAGAGCCTCCTTGTTGCTCAAAAGTGGCCTCTCTCTAAGCCAAACTCAGCATATGAATGCATTACCTTGCCCCCAACGTGGGACATGACTCCTGGGGATGAGCCTCCCTGGCAATGAAGGATTAATACCAAGTGCCAACTGGCAACATGATTGAAAAAAGACCTTGAATAAAAGGAGGGAAAGGTAAAGACAAATGAGTTCATGTGGCTAAGAGACTTCAAAGAGAGTCGGGAGATCATCCCAGAGGTAACGCTTACGCACACCTCAGTAGGATCTCATAGAACACCAGAGTGGATATCACCCCACACAGAGGGGCTTCTGAGGGCTCTGGAGACACCCAGGTCCTATATAAGTGGGGATAGCCCCAGAGATTGATGCCTTATTAGTGGGCTCTTCTTTGGAATCTGTGCTCATGAGAGTGACAGAGTTGAACTCAAATAAGTCCTCCCTGCACATGGTCCATCAGTCCCTTCTATTCAAACTTAGATGTGGTGCTGGAGTTTTTAGGTGTCCTTCCAGAGACTGGAGCCTCTGGTCTACCTATGTGCCAGCTGTGCCTGGAATCTCAGTGGAGCTGCAACTCCTACCCTACAGCTCAATGGACTAATCCAAGTCACCTGGCGAGGAGACGGTGATAGGCAATGGCCAACCCAGGGAATGGAGAGGACCTGCAGCTGCAGGCAGGATAATCCCATCCACTGTATCCATGGGATATAAGCCCTCTCTCACTTGGAGGTGGAGTGGACATCACCATCCCAGTCCCCTCAGGATTGGAGGAGGAGCTATGGACTAGAGTGGACTTGGTGGTGTTTTGTTGTAGAAATATTGTGATTTAAGCAATAGAAGAAATTGTAACAGTGAGGTGGAGCCAGTGGCCACTGGACGTTTTCGGGGCAGGGAGGGGAGGGGCAGTTGAAATACAGGGGCTTTTTTGGGTTTTGGGGGTTGTCCTGAGTGGCGTTGCGGCGACGGATGTAGGCCATTTTACATCAGCATATACCATGCAGAACTGTGTGGGAGAGAGTGAAGTCTATGATGTGAACTGTGGTCTATGCTTGGTGGCAAGGCCCCAGGATGTGTATACCCATTGCGGGTGATGTGCCACACTGATGAAGGATGTTGGTGTGGGATGTTGTGGGAGGTGAGGGAGGTGGGGAACATGGGAATCCCTGTAATTTCTGAGTAATATTTAGGAAATCTAAGCACCTTAAAAAATATATATATAATAACATTTATGTAAACAAATGCACATATATGCATATGTATTTATATATCATTTTACAAATATTGGTATGTATTGTGAAAAATTTGATTTTTACCCACAATAAATAAATAAATAAATAGATAGATAAATAAATAAAATCTATTTTGTCTGATATTCGTGTCTCTGCTCCAGGTATTTTCTTATTACTAGTTGCATGGATTATCTTTTTCCAGTCACTTTCTTTAATAATATTTTATTTTTAAAAAAATACTTTGGATTACATATATGGTACATATAAAAATAGGGGGTTCCCATATGCTGCACTCCCTACCGCTCCCAAATTTTACAACATTAACAACATCCTTCATTAGTGTGATACATTTGTACAATTGATGAACACACATTGAAGAATTGCCACTAACTTTGAGTTATAGTTTACATTATAGTTTACACTGTCTTCCACACAATTTTGAAAGTTATGATGAAATATATAATGGGCTGTATCCATCATTACTATGTCAGGTAGGACAATTCCAGTATCCTGAAAGTGCCCCCATATTATACCTATTTTTCCCTCTGCTTACCCTCAGAACCTCCAGTGGCCACTGGCTCCACATCAATGATAAAAGTTCCTCCATTGTTAGAATAACAATATGTCTATAGTCAAATAATAGTAAGTTACTTTAGTCCATTGTTCATTCCCCTGTCTTGAGGATTTGGGGATGGTGATGCCCACTCTGCCCCTAAAAGAGAGGGGACTTAGATCCCATGGGGCAGATGGAAGGGACTGTCTTTTTTGCAGTTGCAGACTCTCTCTCTTCCTTGGGTTGGTTGTTGTCCATCATCATCTCCTTGTTAGTTTTTCTGGGTGAGTCAAATGTACTGGAGAATAGGCGTTGCAACTCCTTCTGAGATTCAGGGCCCAACTGGCACATGGATGGAACAAAGATTTAAGCCTTTTAGACATATACCTATCAAGTATAGTACTAACTATTGGTTCAGATAAAAGGGGCAGAAGAGCCAGGTGAAGGGAAACTGCAAATGAGTTCAACTCTGTCTTACTATAGAGCATAAATTCCAAAGTAAGTCTCCCTGGCAGGGCACTAAACTCCTGAATTGTCTGCCCTACTTATAGTGTCTGGAAGTCTCTAGAGCCCTCTGGAGCCCTGTTATTTGAAGCAATATTTACTGTAGTAGTCAAAGATAGCCTGCTGAAACATGCATAAATGAAACCTCTGGAATGACCTCCTGACTCACTTGAAATCTCTCAGCCATAAAAACTTATTTGTATTTACCATTTCTCCCTTTTGGTCAAGGTCTTTTTACAGGTGCATTGTTATTTGGCACTTGATAATAATCTCTCAGTGCCAAGAACTCTCATCCATGGAAGTCAAGTCCATTGCAGGGGGGGAAGGTAGTGTGTTTATATGCTGAGTTTGGCTTAGAGAGAAGCCCTATTTAAGCAAAAATGAGGTCCCCAGGAGGTAACTCTTAGGCAACATATAATACTAAGCTAACTTTCAATGTCACAATAAAAGATTCATAAGTACAATCATCAATATCAAGGGCCCATCACAACAGTCTGTCCCCCTTCACTAGGAAACTTTCAGGCTGCAGGACTTGCTTTAGTTTCTCTTGTAATTTAGGTCTTTTGGCAACATATTCTACCATTTTTGGTCAGTGAAGACTTTGAACTCATCCTCTTTTTGAAAGACAGTTTTGCCAGATACAAGATTCTTGGCTGGCATTTTTTCTATTTAAGTAACTTAAATACATCATACCACTTTCTTCTTGCTTCCATGGTTTCTGAAAAGATTTGGACCTAAATCTTATTGGGGTTCTCTTATATGTGATGTTTTGCTTTTCTCTTGCTGTTTTCAGAATCCTCTATATCTGATATTTGGCATTCTGAATATTAGGTGTTTTGCAGTATGTCTCTTTGAATTTATTCCATTTGGGGTGCAAGACCTTTTTTGGATATTGATATTTATGCCTTTCATAAGAGTTGGGAAGTTTTTGGTAATTAATTCCTCAAATATTCTTTCTTCCCTTTTTCCATTCTCTTCTCCTTATAGGACACCAATAATGCATATGTATGCATGTTTTGCATTGTCATTCCATTCTGAGACCTTTTTTCATTTCTCCTTTTTCTTCTCTTTCTGTTCTTCCATCTTTTCCAGTGCCTATGTTCTGTTTTCAAAATCATTAATTCTGTCTTCAAGCATTAAAATCTGCTCTTATATGCCTCTAATATATTTTTAATCTCATCCATTATGTTTCTCATTCCCATGAGCTCTGTTACTTTTCTTTGCATCCTTTCAAATTGTCCTTTATGCTCACTCAGTGTCTTCTTAATATTCTTTATCTCTTTAGTCATATTTTCTTTCATTCTTTGAATTGATTTAGGAGAGTTGTGCAATTATCATTTATTAATTGTTTTAAATCCTTTATCTCTTCAAGATCTTTGGTTTGTTTCTTTGCCTGGGCTATCTCTTTTTGTTTCCTAGTATGGTATGTTATTTTTTGCTGATATTTAGGCATCTGAATATGTTTGTGAATTTAATCAGATGGCCAATTTCTCTCTCTTGTTTATTTTTTTCACAGCTATTCTTTGATATTTGATTTAACTTATTATAAGTTTTTAAAATTGTCCAGCTTAAGTTATCAAAATAGGGCCAGGAACTTGATAATGGAATGCAGATTTTTCTCCAAGGAGTTGGGGTTAAATGAGACTTAAAAGCAAATTTTCTCCATGCAATTTCCATAATGACCAGCATATGGCACTCTTCAACACATCTTTCCACAGAAGTGTTTCTTTCAGTCTCTGCTTTCCTGTGTTTCAGTCTAGCCAGAGTCAAGAGTCAAAGCTTTTTTGGCTGAATTGACTTAAGAAAAGCCCCCCCTAACCCCCCCCTTTTCCCTTGTAACAACTAACAGGGAGGAAGATGTCTGTTCCCCTCTGAGACAGCTGCAGTGAACCAGGGGTTTATCCCAGCTCTATATCTTAGGGGTAGGTGATGGGAACACTTTCCAGCTGCCTTGGGTTTTGGTAACTCATGTTTGTTGTTTTGAGTTCCTTGTCTCTCTGTCCCTTGGCATCCTGTGAGCACTGTCCTGGTCTGCTGACCCCTGAAGCTGATCCCTCAGACAGCTTTAGCCCTTTCTCCTTTGTTTTATTCTGGCATATGTTTTGCTCAGGGTGTCTTGAGCAAAACAGGGCTTGATGGCTTTGTAGCCTAAAAGGAAGTTCTGCCCCTGCCCTACCAGCCTGGGTAGAGGTAATGACCCAGAAGTTTGGAATCTAGGACATGGTTCCCACATCCTCTGGAGGAAGGGGGCAATAAATGGGATTTGGGAATACCTCAGAAGTTCCTCATAGTTAGCTAGCTGCTTCTATGCTGAGATTTGAGGTTGGGGCTTTCACTGCCCAGCATACACTTACCTGGTTCATGGCTTCTTATATATGTTCTCATTCTGGAAATAGTATTACCTACAAGCAGCCACTCAGACTGATCTTGTGGTTAGTGTGAGGCCAGTTATCATTCAGCAGACCATTAGAACTGAAGATGTGCCTTTGAGATTAAAAATATGAGAAAGGGAAGTTGGCAGAGCAGGGAACTACTTTACTCACTCCTTCCACCACAACAACTATCAAACATGTAGGATTTGTCTGCTATGGATATTTTGATAGTCCAGGGCCCAGAAGAACACTAGACAGCATCCAGGGAAGAGCAGGAGGAAGTGGCTGATAAACTATCAAAAAGAACTGTAAATTTGGTCTCCCAACATGGCAGATATTGTCACCTATCTTCCAATCTTATGGCATGCCATCAAGAGGTTAAATCCCTGATTAGGTGCTGTTGACAGAAAGGAATATATAGTCTTTTCCCCCAAGATCAGGGGTGGGCAAGCCAGATTACTGATCATGGTTTTGGATTATTGAATTCAGACCACTGGCTTTTGGCTGTGAGGGAGGATATTGTTTCAACCTGCCTTCAACACAGACAGTGGCAGCCAATGTTTCAACCCTCATTGTATATTGGTAGAGGTAATGGAGATTTAAAGATTCAGTGCTTCATCAATGTTTTTGGCAACAGTTAGATAATAGGGTACATTTTCTGAGAAGACCAGGATAGCTCAGTTTTGAGGGGCAATCAAAGAAGCTTTGGAACATTTCCTCACCCTATCCACAGGCCACATTGGAGCCAGTTTGTGCCCACTTCCTGGATCCTAGGCCTTGTTTTGGCAGGGAGTGGATGTTTTAGAAAATCCCTCCCTGTGGTGATGTTCCATCCAGAATTTTCCACCCTGACATAAAAAGACTGAGACAATGAAAGGAGTATAAAAATCTATCAAGAAGAGCAGTCTTGGACAGAGGCCTGACAATTTATAATGCCCAGGAGAGAGAGGCCTATATCCTGGGAAAATAGAGGAAAACCAAACTCCTGTAAACAGTGGAATTCAAAACAAGTAACAAAGACTCAACACAGGAAAGAAGTCCAGGAATACAGGGAAATCTGTGCACACAACATTTGCCTTGTGCAGATCTTCCTGGTAGGAAGGCTGAAGCTCAAGAAAATCTATGTCTTATCATCAGGAGATTACAAAACCAAGAAGAATTTATCCAAGGGCATAAAACTGAGAGTTAACATTTTAAATATAAAATGTACAGTTTGCAACAAAAAACTATAAGACAAATATTGAAAGAGGAAACAATGTTCCATTTAAAGGAAGAAGATAAAATACAGAAAAATCAGTAAAGAAGAAAATGTGAACCTATCAAATAAAACCTTTAAAAATGATTTTAAAAATATCAAATAAAGAACAGATTAAAATGAAAAGACATCAGGAAAACAACAAATGAACAATATAGCATCTAAGTAAAGAGATAGAAATTTAAGAAGCCAAACAGAAGTACTGGAGTTGAAAACCACAATAACAAAAGAAAAAATGTCCAGGAGTGTTTCAAGAGCAGACTGGAGCTTTCAAAAGAAAGAATCCATAAACTTGAAAATTTTCAGGACAAAGAGCAGAATGAGGAAATAAATAATAAAAGTGAAAATATCCTTAAGCATTCATGGTATGTGATGAAGCATACCAATATTTGCATTATGTGAGTTACAAAAGAAGAAGCAATAGAGACAGGTGCAGAAGTGATATTCAAAGAAACAATGAAATGGAAATTCTCAAACTTAGAAAAAGATATATGAATATGTACATCCAAGAAACTCAGAAAACTCTAATATGAAAAATATAAAGATAAATATACCCCATCATATATTGATTACACTAGCAAATGCAAAGGACATTGGGAAAGTTCTAAAAGATGCAAGAGAAAAGCAACATTTTACATACAAGGGAGTCCAAATTAGATTAAGTGCCAATTTCTCCTCAGAAACAATGGAAGAAAGAAGGCAGTGGGATGAAATACTTAAAATGTTGAAGTAAACCAACTACCAGTCAGGAATTTCATATCCAGTGAGTCACTCTTTCAAAAATAATGGAAAAATTAAAACATTCTCAGATAAAACCTTAGAGAACTCATCTTCACTAGACCCGCTGCACAAGAAATTCTAAATGGGAGTCTTCAGGTGTAAAGTTTATGATTTCATTTCTTATTACAAGATCACATAGATGCTTCCCTACATTATCTAATCAGAGTTTTATTTTATGGAGTTTGGCTCTTATATGTATATCTTTGATCCATCTTGAGTTAATTTTTGTATAGGGCATGAGATGGTGCTCCTCTCCCATTATTTTGGATATGGATATCCAGTTTTCCAAGTACAGTTTGTTGAAGAGGCCATTCTTTCCCAGTTGAGGGGCTTAGTGGCCTTGCTGAATTTCAACTGACCCTGTATGTGAGGACCTAAGTCAGAACACTCAGTTCTGTTCCATTGATTGGTGTGTCTATCCTTACACCAATACCATGCAGTTCTGACTCCAACCACAACAGAATGAAGTTAGAAATCAATAACAGATGGAGAAAGGGGTAAATTTAAAAATATGTATACATTAAACAATATATTATTTTTAATTTGTTTTTGATTTTAAAGAGCTTTAGATTACATAAATGTTACAGGAAATATAGGGGATACCATATGCCCCACCCCATCCCCTCACACACTTCCCCCCATTAACAACATCTTTCATTAGGATGTTACATTTGTTACAATTGATGAAAACATATTGAAGTATTGTTACTAACCATGGGCTATAGTTGACGTTATAGTACACACTCTGTGTCACTCAATTTTATAGGCTATGACAAAATGTATCATGGCCTCTATCCATCATTGCAATGTCATGCAGGACAATTCCAATGTCCCCATAATGTCCCCATGTTAAACTTCTTCTCCCTTCTCCCTCCTCTCTGTACCTCTGTTGGTCACTGCCTTTATATTAATGATAAAAGTCCTTCCTTTGCTAGAATAATAATACATCTATAAAAGATTAATAATGTCATTTTAGTCCACTGTTCATTCCTCAATCTTGAGGATTTTGGGATGGTGATGCTTACTCTGCTTCTAATTGAGAGGAAGCTTAGGTCCAATGAGGCAGATGGATGGATCTCTCTTGCTTGCAGTTTCAGACACTCTCTGTTCCCTGGATGGGCATTGTTAATCATCATCTCCTTGTCATTTGTCCTGGGTGAGTCCAATGAACTGGAGAGTAAGTGTTGCAACTTTGCTGTGATTCTAGGCTCAACTGGCACATGAACAGACAAAAGGGTTAAGTCTCTGGGACATATATTTAACAATAGTAGTGCTAATCATAGGTTCAAATAAAAGGACCAGAAGAGCCATGTGTAAAGAAACTATAAATGATTCTAACTCTGTTACAATGGGGAGCACAAATTCCAAAGTAAGCCCATTGACAGAGTGCTGAATTTCTGAGCTTGCCTGTCCTGCTTTGAGTGCCTAGATATCTCTAGAGCCCTCAGGAGCCCTGCTGTTTGAGGCACTATTTACTGTGGTAGTCAATGAAATCCAGCTGAGATATGCATAAGCCTAAGCTCTGGAATGACCTCTGGACTCACTTTGAAATTTATTAGCTACAAAAACTCATTTGTATTTAGTATTTCCCCCTTTTGTTCAAGACTCATTGTTCAAGATTTTTCCAGATTCATTGCTAGTTGGTAATAATCTCTCAGTGCCTGGGAGGCTCAACCCCTGGAGTCATGTCCCATGCCTGGGGGATGGTAGTGCATTTATATGCTGAATTTGTGTTAGAGAGAGGCCACATTTGAGCAACCAGGAAGCTTTCAGAAGGTAACTCTTAGGAAATATATAATACCAGGTTAAGTTTCAATTTCACAAGAAAAGATTCATAAGTATGATCATCAATACCCTGATGTAATTGTCTTTCCTCCTTCACTAGGCACTGTCCATGTACTTGGAGGACTTTTGCCATTCTTTTTTTGCCATTCTATTTGAGATTGTAGCAGAACTTTCCAGGATGGGAATTCAACATTCTTTCCCTTATTGTGTGGGCCTCCTCCCACTGAGACAATGTCACATGAACTCGAACATATTCATCTGCCTTAGAGTCTTGCCCAATGTGCACCCCTCCCTACACATCTCCACATTACTGACACCTTGCACCAGTAATCCTCCCCTGCCATAGTTGTGACCCTTCTGTGATCCAAAACCTCTGC
>JAQZBX010054622.1:0-18602 GCA_029593785.1 Cabassous unicinctus
CCAACTTCAATTTTATAATGGATTTCTGCTGGGCCTACCTGAATTTATGAGTTGGTAAATCAGACAGAACCCAACTCAGAATGACAGTTCTGGCCACATTGTCCATTGATATCCCAGAATAAGTATTTCATCTCTTCCAGAGTCCAGTAGCACACCAGGAGCTATTTTTCCAAGAGCATATAGTTTTCTGATACAGAAGGCATGGATTTCCTCTAAAGTACCATGTCTGAAAAGCAGCAGTTCTGGAAAATTGGTAAGAGATCATGACTTTATTATTATGGCTGTCCTGTCTTCTGATCATTTATTCTTGAATTCTTTTGGTTCAATAGATTCAGCTATACCTTTGTTGCCTGCCCATCTGTCTTGTCCCTAAGGATGTCTTTTTCTTTCACAAATTTTCTAACTTTCCATGGGCCAAGATCTATGGGCTGCCACTGCCATCTTGTGTCATTATAATTGTCCCCACCTTGCTTGTGACACTTAAGCATTACCACATGGCTTCTATTATTTCTAGATTTCATCATCCTCATTGCTTTTGGGATGTCCAGATTTGTAATGTCATTTCCTATTTTCAGCCCTGGCCTATATAGGACAGCCACCATTGAGTTTTTCAATTATGCTGGTTTCCCTCTTGTCAGTGCATTTCTTATTGCTTTGGTAAAGTGTCCACTGGACCTTTCTATGGATCAGTCATAGGAATTTTCCCCTGGCCTACATTGGTATATCCATTAAGCATGCCCACTTCTATGTATTTTGGTCCCTTATTCAAATATCTGAGAGCCAGAACCTTCAATGAGTGTGGAGAAAGACTTTTCTATTTATATCTTTAATTAGGAATATAGTTGAAGATCTGTGGATTCCTTTCTCCTTGGAGATGGTCTAGGTTCATGATATGTGAGCTGATAGCAGAAACTCTGCTGTTAGCCACTGAGAATAGAACATCACAATATTCAGTCAACTGAGCTACTGTATTGGAAAGCATTACCTTTGCAGGAATATTCTGAAGGGCAAGGATTCAAAAAAAAGAAGTCAATTTCAACTCCCTTGGAGAGCTACTAGAATGGGAAGCCAGACATCCATGGTTGATTATGGAAGGTGATGTACAGCGGTAAAGTGGTGCTATAGCATCTATTGAATTCCTGACCTGATGAACCATATTTCTTCTAATCCCTTTGACTGGGCTTAATCACTTATCACATGGCTCATATCACTTTTGGGTAAAACTTTTGGTGTATTCTGAACAGAATCTTCCTGTATTATATCAGACTCTTGATAAATGATGTGAATTCATCCATCTACTAATTCAGAACAGACAATCTGATCATGTTCTACTGTCTTAAGAATACATTTTGCAAGACTGAAAACACAGTAATACTTGTCTTTGTGGGTGTCATGGAGATGTGCTGCTCAGATCTCTATTCAAAAAAAAAGTACCTTAAGGATAGTTAGCATCCAGCCCACCTCCAGATTTCTTGCAACATTAATAACAAAGCCATACTCTCCCTAGGCTTCTCAGAGACAGTGGCAAAGAATGACTGGATACTAGAGCTGGGTCATGTCTGCCCATTGTGGGATTCTAATTTTTGTCCTGGAGTCCAAAATGGCCTAGATGAGATTTTCTCAGCTGTCCTGCAATCTGAATCTTCTTCTACACAATCCTTCTTTCCCTCCTTTATAGGTGTAAGATGAGCATTGCACTCTGAAGGCTCTCTCCATCTACTACAGTTCACTTCCCCTTTTATCCTTCAGAGGCATTTCCTTTAATAATTCTCTTGCATATTTAATTTGCTGCTGATATTTGCTTCTAAGAACACATGGACTAACAGTACTGGGGGTGGTCCAAACTGGGATCACTCACAGCAAAGCTAGCAAGGAGCCCATCACAAGTGGAATGTGGGGCATGCAAAAGTTCCAGGTACACAGTAGACACAGTGGCTGCCCAATGGCTGAAGATTACCCTGATGATGACTTTGCAAAGTGTGCCTCTGGAAGAGAATACCATTGCCAATGCAATGACTAAAATATTTGAAAGGTATGGGGGTAACAATGTCTACAGGGACAGCAGAGATGGCTAATTGTTCCTAAGTTGTATCAATGTTCTGCAGAGTGATAATGAGTAAATGAGGATGGTTAACAAATAGATAAAATCTAAGTGTGAGAACCAGAAGGCATCTTTGTTAGCTTACAAAGAAGCTCTTATCTCCTGCAGAAATATATCAGATAGCTAAGGAGCAAACTTAAGATTTAATATAGAGAGAGACAGAGCTCAAGAAACAGTTACATACTCAGACAAAGCATGTCTATCATAATAAGGTCAGGGCTCTGGTTGGAAAAAACAAGGGCCCTGAAGTGTTAGATGGAGACATTGGGGAGGGGGAGGTCCTCAAGGATTTTAGCTCTTCAGACTTCCCTGAACCCATGGGAACCATAAAGGAACTGCTTCTTGAACATACATGGACAAATCTGTGTCGGGCAAGAGGCAAACTGGTGGCCATAGGGGTGTGCTGTGCAGACATCCCTCGAGAATAATCTGCAAGATTAGTGGTAAGCACATCTCTAGCTGCTTCTCTATATCTGTCACAGCATTCACCAGGGCCACACTCTCCTTGGGCTTCTCCTAGCCAATGACTAAACCCAGTGTAGGTGTAGGAACCTGTTCATTCTAGCCGGGATGCAAGAATTCTCTATAAGCAATCTGTGCTGATGCTCCCCTTTAGCTGGTCCAGATGTTCTCAGAGGTGTACTGCAGTCTGAGCCTCCTCCTACCTGTCCCTCCTTCCTTTTCTCTCCTCTTTATTAGGTGCATTGAAGTCTGAAGCCTCTTCCCACCCACTCCTGCTCCCTTCAATTTTTTTATCCTTTAAGATATTTCCCCCCAAAATCATTGCATATCTAGTTCCATCTTGGTCCTGCTTCTTAGAGGACCTGAATTGACATAGTCCCTCTAATCTTATGGATCTTAAACTTGGCACATGGTTCTATAAAGTTAAAATGAAGTTTGCCAGAAAGTCATTTGGGCGCATATCCTGTTACTTGGTTTTTTGGTCAAGCCCAGATTGGCTGGCCTAGGAACATTCTGATCTATTCACACACTAATTCTGCTTTATCGCTCAGGGTTTCTGCATCATTGGATCTCTGTCTTACGTTGCACAGACATGTGAGGTGAAAGCTAACTAAGGACTATACTAGCAGGCCCAAAGTCCTGGTCAAACAGCAAAGACCTTGGGGCCTATCAATTTTTTCTACAAATGCTTTCACTTGGTGATAGGAGAGAGAACCATCCAGGAAATAGGTTTACTAGCCTAAGGATGGATGACTCTAAGGTGACCCCAGTGTGCTACCCAGAAGCAGCAGATAAATATTCAGAGGTTAAGTTGTTTGGGGAGAGAGATTGGTAACTTGTTTCTAGAGTATATGGGAATGAACCAACTCCTTTCCCCAGGTCCAAGACTTTGATGAGCAAGACTTGGTTTAGACCTGGATTTTGTTTTTCTTTCTTATGATAATTTAATAAATAGAAGTGTGAAAGCCATAATCATTCACCTCAAAGATCTACTTCTGGGAGAAATTGACTGAGGGCCCCAGGTCTTTGAAATCAATGTCCATATTTATAACACAGCCATACCTCTTCTTTGTTAGCTCATGGTCTCCCCAACTACTCTGACAAAACTTCTTAAAATTGTGTGACTCTCTTGGAGCCTCTACCCAAACTTTCCTCCCCCTCTCCTTCACAGGGGTCAGACTTGCATCACAGTCTGACAGCTTTCCTAGCCTTTCCTGAATCTCTCATTTCCTTTCATGTGAGCATTTCCCCTCAGTAAAATCCTTGCACCTTAATTCTGTTTGACATCTGCTTCTTGCAGGACCCAGGCTAATAAGAAATGATGTGAACACTAAGATTAAGGAAAATATGCACTGGTTTCTTACTGTAATATATTAACTTCATTGTAGAGACATGTTTTACCATGTCTAATTCTTACATTGGTATTTAATTTTAAACAAATACCAGGTGTTATCTCTAAAAGTAGGTAGTGTTACGTACCTTCTTACCAATATTTCAAACTGATGTGGTTTTCCATTGAGTGGAATGAAGATAAATATCTAAATTTAAGATGTTTATTTTTCAATCTGTGGGCCCCCTGCTAATCCAAGTTCAAAGTGACAGATATTGAGTCATACAAGTACTTTAGGTTTCAGACAAAGAAGCTACTGGCTTGCTGTCTCTTCTAATTTTAAATAAGAACGGTAAAAGCTTCAAAGCGAGGACACATTTATTGATCTTATTCCTGGTATGTAACAATATTTACCACATTCTAAATACTCAAAATAATATATGTTTGATTGGTTGATTCCTTGAGTCCATTTTATATAGGGAAAGCAATGATCAGGACCCAGGAAATTGAATCTATTTTTGGAACTAGTGGGCATCTTTAGACAATCAGAAGACAATAGTCTTGTATTGGAGATACTCACTGATTTTGAAGTAGTTGAGGAAGAGAATGTTAACTAAGATTACATGTGAAACAAGCAAATGTTTGTGATCTGGTTTTTTAGGCAACGTTTCCTATCATAGTCCTACAGTTTTAAGTCTCAGAAGTGCTTCTGCCAAGGTTCCATGGAGGCTCCAGGAAATCTTGAGAAACATACCGAAGCCCAGGTAAGGACAGAGCAAAGGTAAAGGACACAGTGTGCTTCTCAGGGGTCTCCTGGCTCCCAGCACAATCAAGTCCTTATTGCTCACAGCTGGGACCTCAATAACGTACCCTTATCCCAAGCTCTGCTCTAAGGGAAGCCGAAAATAAGAAACACAATTTGCAATGCTAAATATGATCATTTGTCTTTGATAAATGTGATTACAGATCTTGAACAGACTACTAGTAGTCTATCCTCTCCAATAACAGTGTGAAGAATAAGACTCCTCTACATAGGTTTTTCTGGCTGGAAATACACCAATCAGGCCTGTTCCTAAAATAAACCACTGACACCAATGGCCCAGATGTGATCTTAAGGACCGCTATGAGGTATCGGATCCCTCTAGAATGAGCTGTGGAATGGGAAGCTGTAGTCTTTAAAGATTGTACTAGTGTACATAGGTTTGTCAAGAAAAAGCACAAGGCCAAACATAAAAATACATATTTTTAATATATATATATATTTAAAAGGTACTATGTTTGTCCTGGTTAGAAAGGTCTTCCAATTTCTCCCAATTCCCAGAGACTATCTTGGGAGACTTCACAAAAGAAATATTTCCATTTCTTTTACCTATACTTAATTTGTAGACATTCCTACCAGACAGACCTTTTAACCATGACCTAGCAGTGGAACACTGAAGCAGTGGGACTTTGAGGCCTTCATCAGAAAAAGACATCCACTATGTAGTGGACAGTGGTGTGCTGCACAGGTCCCCTTTTAGTGAAGGGATTGTTGCTCTCAGCTGCTGGGGACTGTATAGGCAGACAAGTTTCAGCTATCAGCATCTTCAGGGATGCCTCAGCTATAGAGAGCCACCCCATGTCTAAAGTCACATCTCTTCCCAGAGTGACTCATATCCAATGACTGGGGAAGATAAAGCTTTGGCCATAAAGCCCAATACTCAGGATGAATCTAATGGGCCATCCTATCTCTAGTGCTTCCCATGGCTGAAGGCAGTCATTTGCGTTGCTTTGCGCCACAGATTATCATTGTGCCCAGTCCTGCTTCCTTTTCCTCCTTTCTGCAGTTATAGATTCCAAGGGTGCTCCTCCTTAATTAGCATCTTGCATGTTAAAATCTGTTTCATAGGTAATCCAATCTGTGACAGTACTCAGAATGGTTCAAGAGAACAGTCACTAATATGGAATATTGCAATGGATCTTTGCCAAATGTCTGGCAATGAGGTTTGCATTACTGGTGCCAAGTGGAATGCAGAAATCTCAGGCACAAGACAGTAGACCAATTGTTAACACTTTCACTGTAGTGAGTTGAGAGGGTATACTAGTAGAAGGAAGTGTGTTAATTGGTACTCTATGTCAGCCAAGAGAGCTTACATAGAATCATATCTAGATTTCCCATTCACTAAGAGACCCCATCTACATCCTGATGGCCTCCTTCTAGAGTTCTTGTCTGCCAAGCATGATACTACTCTGGTCCCATTAAAGTTCCACAATATCCCCTGGGATCATATACCTCTAACCTATCCAGGATGTACTGCCACCTCCCAAATTCCAAGCGCTCCAACAGCCTGTATCTGAATGGAGCCAGTATACCTCCCTCCATTCAGAATACAACTTTTCCACTAATAGGACAGAACAAGGGGTGATGGAAGGTGAATCTTGGATCAACTCCAACCCAGGTCTTGCTCTGACCTAAGGCTTTCCTGGACACTACTGTTTCTCAGAACGTTGGAGAGATTCAGGCTTCAAAACCAGGGGCTAGGTCACCATCATACAGGATGATATGTTTGTCCTTTCTTTAGATATGCATTTGTTGGTAAATCATTTATTTTCTTGTTAATTTCTGGTATTGAAATATTAGATACAGTATTAAAATATGAGATATACAGTACCATAATGCTGTATATAATATCTTTATAAAATTTTAATTTTTGGTAGCTTAGAGTATGGTCAACAGTTTTAAATCTTAAAGAGCATGGTACTTCCCATGCAAGTTTTAAAAACCTTTGGTCAGTAGAGACACACTAACAATCACCGTTTCCAATGAACTTATTCCAAAGTGGAACTGAGAGACTAAGAAGTTCCATTCTCAACAATCCTTTTGCATGTAACTAACAAATTATTCTGTTCCCTTACGTGCACCTGAATATGTTTCTCACAGCTGATTTTGAGTTCCTTCAAGGCAGGAATAGCATTTTATCACTGTATTTCCTATTGTGCCCTGGATGATAAGCATATAGAGAATTTATTGTAACAGTGTGAAATTAATAAATGGTTTGGTTGAACAATGTTTTGGCCTATGTACTTATATGCTCTTTGGTCTTTTGGAATGCTCAGAAATAATTCAAAAGAACCTTACTGTACTTCTAAACAAAAAAGTTTGATCTGAATACAGATCAGAATACAAACATGTCTGATACTTTAGAGAAAGGGCAGGCCTTCCTTAATACCATGTATGGTTACGATCATATACCAATTGTTTATGACCAAATCTAAGTATTCTTTCAGAAGCTGAAGTGTAGAAAATGAATAATTCATGTAATTTGTAAGCCCTTTATAAATTGCTACCAGATTGAATTATGTGTATTGCTCATCAGCAACATTATCTGTGTGGATAACTGATATTATCCTGAATACAATATTATGGTTTCCCAGCAGTCATCATGGTGAGGAACCTGGTCTTCTGGGTATTGAGCAAAATTCAATTAGAAATATTAGTGATCAACATTAATTTAAATCCAGGCAACTGATTTAAATTCAGGTATACCGAATTACTTAAGCATATAAGTATACCTATACTATATACTGTGAGCGTAATATGTTTTGAATATAGAACATATAGTATATGAACCTAACAATGTACATTGATATAAAATTTGGTTGCCAGTGCAAAACTCATGCCAAAGAACAAGCATAAACACCAGCATTCTGTGTTTTGCTGCTATGCTATGCAGTTAAATCTCTTAAATATACATCTACAACATGGGATTTATATAGCCAGTTCTAATATATGGTAAGAAAGAGTCAACATAAATCTAAGAACACCTAACTAACAGCACTGTTTGTACAAGAGTTGAAGTTGCTTTTCAAGTCTCGAATTCTTCTATTCAAGTTTCTAATCTCCTAATCGATTTGAGAGAGACAGATTCTGAGATCTCCAGAACCGGCCAAACAAATAATTGGTTGACACGGCACAAATCCTACATCCCTTTCTGAGGGCATGTATTGATAATTTAACCCAGCAAACTTTCCTGACAAATACTGGCATCTCTCAACACATTACTCTGAGTGGATCTACCATTAGCCCATGAGATGAAACCTGTTCATCCTTTTCTTGGTTTAAAAACAAGTAAATCGGTATCCAATAATTCTAACACTGGTTGTTGCATCCATGGAGGTGTGTTGCTCAGGTCTCCCTCATGAAAGATCTTGGGATAAAAAGTGCTGATGGGCAACAACTTTCAGGATCTACTGCTAAATTCATGCCAAGACCACATTCTCCCCAGATTGTTCCCAGTCTAAAGCTTAGTCCTGTCCAAAGCAGGACTCTTTGGGCAATCTTTGCTCTAGGGATCTCCATTGGTCTAGCCAAAACTTTCTCAGAGTTGCAGGTCAGTCTGACTCTTCCTATTTAATCCTCCTTCCTTCCCCCTCTCCTTCCACAGGAGTCAGACCTGCCTCAACATGTGAAGACATTCCCTGCCTCCTCCTGCTCCCTCCATTATCCTTGAAAGGGCCCCCTCTTACATTTAATTCAATTGGCACCTGCTTCTCAGGAGACCAGAGCAACATATGGATATACCAGGGATGACAGAGTTAAATATGCAGGAGTTTATCCTTTTGATGCTCATGTTGGTGCTCCCAGGACATGATTTTCTAAGCTGGCAGTAGTAGCTCCAGATAAAAAAGATCTCTTTCAGGTTCTTGCCAGGTACTAGTGTAGAATGGTAAAGCACAGTTTTGGAACCTATTGTCTCTCTTCTAGACCCTGCAAGAAGAGATTCTGAGATCACATAACTACCTGCATTTGACTGGATATATTTTTAATTTATCCACCAGCTTTGACTCATTGGTCACCTCTAGTGCAAGAAAACATTCAACAGTTGGCCCACAAGTTTGGGTTTCTGGAAATATTTACATATAATGTTTGGATTTTATGCTAAAAGCCTTGAGTTGCCACATTAGATTAAAAATTTGCCATTTTTTACTATACTATTGGAGAAGACTCAGTGCTCACAGAATGATTCTAAGTTCTATGACCAAAAGGAGTCTGTTATCAGATGGAATTCCTTAGCACCTCAAAACTACATGGAAATACCATTGGAAGCTTGGTGAGAAACCCTCTCAGGGATTGTACAAGCATCATTCATATACCTTCACAGATACTTTAGTCTCCCTAACTTCTGTGTTCTCAAGCCCTTTGCTCAAAAGGCAAGCCCAACTGCTGCCCTCATGTCCTAGCACCAGCTTTCCAGGATGAAAGCCAGGCTTTGATGTGGCCCATATCACACCACCCAGGCAAGAATTGAATCAGCTCCAGCACTCAAGTCCGTACTCACATATCCAGAGAAATGATAGCTTTTCCCACTATTTCTAGAATACAAACGAAGCGCTGTGACATAAGATAGGATATTGGGATGCCCTGGTGTTATTCTGTTTTAGTAAGAAAGGTTTATTTCAGAACTGGTTCTAGCATTAACTGGTTGGTCATCTGGAAGAAGAAAAATGAATCCAACCTCACACCATACAAAGCATAAATTAAGGATTAAATTTTAAGAATAATTCAAACATAAGCTTGAAATTATTTAGAAGCTTCTGTCATCCCTAAGGAAATGCCTGAAGTTATAAAGTTAAAAAAAAAACCCACATACTATCAAAATGTGCTCATCTCCAAGATAAACTGATCTATTCTTCTACTTACAATATCCCCACAAACATTAATCCTTGACTGTGGGCATAGCTTTCAACCAAGTCTACTTTAGAACAGGAGGAGGGTCCTCCTGTACTTTCTTCCTTATAAAGTGTAGGAATATATTCTGGTTCAGAGATATAAAGACTGTAATTTGGGTTCTAAGCTATCTGCCTAGTATGGCAAAATACCCTAGCCAGTTAAAAGACTCAAACACCTTGATGAGCTGAAGGGGAGAGAACATAAATAAAGAGGAAGCCAGTCTCTGTCTCAAGAGGTAAGAAGCCTCCAAAAAGTCACCACAGAGAAGAGAAGCAATTCATAATTCAGTTAACTATGTATGTGTGCACATTTCTGCATGCTTGTTATACTTTAAAAGTTGAAAAAGTAGAAGTGTTTGATAGCCTCAGAAGTCAGAATATGAAGGATCATCCAAACACATCTGTTCAGTTGAGAAGTAAATGGCCAATGGAACCATCAAGTAGCTTGTTCCTTCTAAGCACCAGCCTCAGTGTATCTGTATTTCTCATATGGAAGGATGACACATTCATTTTTGGCTAGGAAAGCAAATAATTAGAAAGCTTGGGTTGGAAAGAGACCTGTTCTAAACTCTGAAAATCCAGGTTAATATCCTGTATTGAAATTTTAATACATCTAAATCAATAGGGAACAGGGACTAGTAGAAAAGTACTCCAGCCTCTCCTCTTTCAGTAAATTCTGGTAATTTCTCTGCATGCCCCTCAGGAATTCCCCAGCAGAATCTGGCCCATGTCTGCCTTCTTCAAGGTCAAGATCATGGTTCAATCTATCTTAAATTTGATAAAACATCAAAACTTGATTACAAAGCACACTTTTCTCTGTGGCCATGACTGATAAGGGGCTTATCTCCAAGAGTCATTGTTTGACTGGGTTTCATCCCTGGTATGCAAGAATGGTTCAACATAAGAAAAATAATCACACCACATAACAGATTGAAAGAAAAAAATTCACATGATCATCTCTATAGATGCGGAGAAAGTATTCAACAAAGTAAAGCACCTGTTCCTGATTAAAAAAAAACTTCAAAAGAGGAATAGAAGGAAACTTCAACATGGTAAAAGGTATATATGAAAAACCCACAGCTAACATCATATTCAATGGTGAAATCCTAAAAGCTTTCCCTCTAAAATCTGGAACAAGACAAGGATTACCACTTTTACCACTCTTATTTAACATTGTGTTAAAAGTACTTGCTCAAGCACTTAGGCAAGAAAAAGAAAAAAGGCATCCAAATTGGAAAGAAAGAAGTAAAAATTTCACTATTTGCAGATGACATGATCCTATACTTAGAAAGCCCTGAGAAATCTACAACAAAGCTTCTAGAGCTGATAAATGAGTTCAGTAAAGTGGCAGGTTATAAGATCAGTATGCAAAAATCAGTAGCATTTCTGTACACTAATAATGAGGAATCTGAGGAGGCAATCAAGAAAAAAATTCTTTTATAATAGCAACCAAAAAAAATCAAATACCTAGGTATAAACTTAAGATGTAAAGGAATGGTATGCAGAAAACTATACAACATTGTTAAATAAAATCAAAGAAGACCTAAATAAGTGGAAGAATAGTCCTTGTTCATGGATTGGAAGACTAAACATCATTAAGATGTCTGTCCTACCCAAATTGATTTACAGATTTAACACAATCCCAATAAAAGTAACCACAGCATTTTTTTTACCAAATTGGAAAAGCTAACTATGAAATTTATTTGGAAGGGCAAGAGGTTCCAAATAGCCAAAGACATATTGAAAAAGAAAAATGAAATTGGAGGAATCAGACTACCTGACTTTAAAACATACTACAAAGCTACAGTGGTCAAAACTGCATGGTTTTAGAACAAGGATAGACATACTGACCAATGGAACTGAATTGAGAATCTCATATAGCTCCTTGCATATACAGTCAACTGATATTTGGCAAGGCCACCAAGACCATTCAACTTCGAGAGAATAGCCCCTTCAAAAAACAGTGCTTGGAGTACTGGATATCCATAACCAAAAGAATGAGAGAGGAACACCATCTCACATCTTATACAAAAATTAATTCAAGATGGATCAAAGATCTAAATATAAGGACCAAGACCATAAAGATCTTGGAAGATAATGTAGGGAAAGCATCTACATGATCTTGTATTTGGAAATTGTTTCATGAACTTTACACCCAAAACATGAGCAACGAAAGAAAAAAATAGATAAATGGGACCTCCTCAAAATTAAAACTTTTGCACCTCAAAGAAGTTTGTTAATAAAGTGAAATGGCAATCTACTCAAGTGGGAGAATATATTTAGTAACCATATATCTGATAGGGGTCTAATATCCAGCATATATAAAGAAATCCTACACCTTGAAAATAAAGACAAGCAACCCATTTTAAAAATGGGCAAGTGATTTGAATAGACAGCTCTCCAAAGAAATACAAATAGCTAAAAAGTATATGAAAAGATGTTCAACATCACTACCTATTAGGGAAATGCAAAATCAAAACTACAATGAAATATCTTATACCGTTAGACTGGCGGCTATTAAAAAAACAGGATTACAGGTGTTGGAGAGGATGTGGAGGAAAGGGAACACTTATCTACTGCTGGTGGGAATATAGAAGTGTGCAGCCATTGTGAAGGACAGTTTGGCAGTTCCTCAAGACTAACTATAGAACTGCCATATGACCCAGCAATCCCACTGAATTGAAATCAGGGACAGGAACAGACACATGCACATCGATGTTCATAGTGGCATTATTCACGATTGCCAAAAGATGGAAACAACCCAAATGTCCCTCAACTGATGAATAGATAAACAAATTATTGTATATACACACAATGGAATATTACTGAGCTGTAAGAAGGAATGCAGTATTAACACACGGGATAACTTGGATAAATCTTGAAGACCTTATGTTGAGTGATGCAAGCCAGGCACTGAAAGACAAAAATTACCTGACCTCACTAATATGAATTAAGCAAAGTCTGGAAGATAGGTTTACAGGAGACAGAAAGGGAGAAGAAGGTTGTGAACCAAAGCCCATAAGGGTAAAATCTATGATAAGGTGGAATGGTGAAGTTGTGCAGTGGATGGGCATGACAGTGCTGTAGTGATGCTATTGGGTTGGGTGATGCTGGTTTGTGAGGGGGGTAGTGTAGGGAGAGTGGGTTGGACTGTCCATGGAACTGGGGGGAGGGATGGGGAAGGGAGCAGGTGAACTCTGGGGATTTGCAGGTATGTGGTTGAAACTACAACACTGGGAAAGTTCTTTTGGCAAATATGGCAGAAGAGGGTTACTCGTTCAGGGTGTTGGATGTGGGGGGCATGCGGGACAGGGTGCACCTGGTGCAGGCTTCTAGGGAGTATGTGAGTGTTCATCTTGTCAGAGCATGTTGTATCAGTGGGTGGAGAACCACATAATGAGTGGGAAGTTGTTGGACCCCCATCCTGGGGAATCCTGCTTTGTTCTCAAATAGAGGGGCGGGAGTCTCTCAAGACTATAGGCAGTGCCTAATAGGGGAGGACAGGGTAGTATGTCAAGCCCTCAGTGTTGTTACAAGTAACTATGAATCTTGTTCTTCAAGGAGTGAAGTTTGGTGGTCCTGAGGGGAGAGGGAGGGAAGAATAGAATACATGGAACATGGGACATATTGGAGGTGATGGAAGTGTTCTACATGACATTGAAATGATGGATACTGGCCATGTTAAATTTCATGAAAATTTATAAAAGTGTATGGTCCAAAATGTAAACCATAATGTAAATCATTGACCATGGTTAATAGCAATGTTTCAATTTTTATACATCTATTGTAAAATGTACCATCCACATGTAAAGTGTTATTAATAGGGGGAAGGGGATAAGGGGGAGGATGTTGGGTGTATGGGAATCCCCTATATTCTGTAGGTGACTTTTCTGTAACCTAAAGCTTCTTTGAAGACAAAATGAAAAAAATAAGATACTAGGGGAATAAATAGAAAATGTCACTGGACATACAGATAACAGATCTTATAGAGATGAAAGACAAATATAAAATTTTAAAAATTTTGACATTCTAAATTTTTCAATTTCATATTTTGTTATTTTTGAAACTATCATTTCATTTTCTTAATAATAGTTGGTTATTCTCCTAGCTTCATTTTTGAAGAAGTTTTGGATCACAAAAGGGTTACATCTGTGGCAGGGGATGATCATTGGTACGTGGTGTCAGTGATGGGGATGCATGGGAGGAGGTCCACCTGGGGCATACCTATAAGGCATATGATGCGTTCAAGTGTTCATGGGGCATTATCACAGTGGGTAGAGATTCACACAATAAACAAAAAAATATCTAATTCTCATCCTGGAGAGTTCTGTCACATTCTCTAATGGAACAGCAAGAATCCTCTGAGTACAGGGGCAGTGACTAGTGAAGGAGGATGGACCATTGATGGGCCCTCAATATTGATGAATGTACTTATGAACCTTTACTTTTGAAATTGAAACTTAGCCTAGTATTATAGGGTGCCTAAGAGTTATTTAAGAGCCTCCTTGTTGCTCAAATGTGGCCTCTCTCTAAGCCAAACTCGGCATATAAATGCATTACCTTCCCCGCAGTGTGGGACATGATTCCCTGGGATAAGCCTCCCTGACACTAAGCGATTACTACCAAGCATCGACTAGCAATGCAACTGAAAAAATACCTTGACCCAAAGGGGGAAAGGATAAAGACAAATGAGTTCAAAGCGAGTTGGGAGGTCATTCCAGAGATTGCACTTATGCACATCTCAGCAGGATCTCGTTGACTGCCAAAGTAAATATTGCCTCAAATAGTGGGGCTCCTGCGGGCTCTGGAGACATCCGGATACTGTAGGCAGGGCAGACAATTCATGAATTTGGTGTCCTGCCAGTGGGCCCTGCTTGGGAATTTATGCTCCCCAGTGTGACAGAGTTGGACTCAGGTGTGGTTTCCCTACACATGGCTCTTCTGCCCCTTCTATTTGAACCTATAGTTAGTACTAGAGTTTATAGGTGTATATCCAAGAGACTTAAATCTTTGGCTTGTCCATGTGCCAGCTGGGCTCTGAATCTCAGATTTGCAACACCTACTCTCCAGTTCATTGGACTCACTCAGGACAACTAACAAGGAAACGATGGACAATGCCCATCCCAAGGAACAGAAAGAGTCTGCAACTGCAAGCGAGATAGTCCCATCCATCTGCCCCATGAGATCTAAGCTCCCTCTCAATTAGAAGGGGAGTGGGCATCACCATCCCAGAATCCCCAGGACTGGGGAATGAATGATGGACTGGAGTAGACTTACTGGTATTCTACTATAGACTTATTGTGATTCTATCAATGGAAGAACTTTTACCATTGATGTGTAGGCAGTGGCCACTGGAGGTTCTGAGGGGAGGGAGAGGGAAAAACAGGTGTAATATGGGGGGCATTTTCAGGCCTTGGGAATTGTCCCAAATGACATTGCAATGACACATACAGGCCATTATATATCTTACTATAACTCATAAACTTTGCAGGAGTGTAAACTACAATGTAAACTATAATCTACTCTTAGTGGCAATGCTCCAAAATGTGTTCAATTTTAAATGACCATACCACACTGATGAAGGATGTTGTTAATGTGGGAAAATGTGGGGAGTGGAGCATATGGGAATCCCCTATATTTATGTAACATTTATGTAATCTAAGTATTTTTTTAAAAAAATGAAACAGTATATATATTTTAAAAAGTTATTGAGTTGTTAACTAAATGAAGCTACAGAATGAAAAAAATAAGGTAGTTGATACATGAAATCCTGAGAGAAATGAGGCAGATGGCAGCCTGGGTGAGGTCTGTGTGGGTGACATTTTCCTGACAGATTCTGGTCATTCCAGTCACATTCAATTCTTGCTTCCTACACCTTTTGAATCAACTGACTATTAATACCATTTCAATGAAAGTGACAAAGTGTTCAGTCCTGAGGATTCTGTAGTCCTGATCTGTTCTTCTGAGAGGACCTTCATTATTTGTCACACATCCATATTCAGTCTTTATATCTGTGTCAACACTTTCTACGTCCCCTTTGCCAGAACTGGGGGACGACACCCTATTCCAATTATATGCTATAGACCACAGCATACCTATGCTTCAGATGGAAATAACTCTCTTCTGGTCTCTTCTTGCCTCTTGTGGCTATAATCACTTGGGCCCATATAGCAAACAGTTTCCAGGAAGATCTAACATGTCTCCTGAGCACCACCTATCTTATGGCACAACTCTTGGTGAGCACACTCCTTTTAAGATCCCTGCACACAGTGAAAAACTACTTGCACTAGCCAGTCACATATAAGCAATAACACAGGACATGTGTTTGCCAAGGTATGGTAGTCTCATGGTATTACTGAAGCCTAACTATTTTCTTAATGCCTGGCACTGATTTTTCCTAATGTCATTATGCCAGGGTGGACGTAGGTTATTATCAGTCTGTACCATGAGCTGGATGCCAATGATGATCATTTACTAAATCGCCCCAAAGAACATAGAATAACTTGGTTGATCTTTTCTCCTTTGGATATGACATGGGTATGGTAGACATGAAGATGTACCATCCAGTTCCCTCCCTCAGCTGCAGAGAGGGCAGTCAGAGCCTTCAGCTGTAGCTCCTTCAGGGGCTGACTCAGCTGCAGAGAGCTGTCTCACCTGAGGTCATATGGGGCAGCCCACATCCAGTGGCCAAGCAGAGGAGTTTATATAAATGTTTTGCCCTTTTAGCCCTATAGGGGACAAGTATAACAGGCAATTCTTGTTTCAGAGTTCCTCCTTCTTGCCATGTTGGCAGCAGCTCTGTTGAGCCTAAATTATACATTCTGTTTACAAGGCCATGGGGTCTACTCTAGACCTGTGCCAAGAAATCCTGTCATCTGACTGCTTTGCTTTCTTTAACATATTTAGTTACTGACAAACCAGTGTCAGATTATGGAGTGTCCTCCTCTCTGGCTTATGTGGCAGTAGTGCAGGTGTGCTACTTAGACCTCCAAGAAAGATCTCCGAGAAAAAACTTGCTTCTAACTACAGTTCCTTCAGGATTTGCATTGTTAGAACTGGGGACATGCTCTTCCCAAAAGCTTCTATCCAATAGTTGAGCATGGCGGTGGAACTAGGGCCTTACCATTTCTACTCAAATGAAGATTCTTTTGCTGGAGCTCTTTGTTTTGCTAACCAAAATTTTCTCAGAACTGCACTACAATTCCAAAGTCTTTCCTATTCAATTTTCCTACTCCCCTTTCTTATTTCACAGGTGTCAGACTGGCATAGCAGTTTAAAGGCTTTCCCTGTCTAATCCTGTCCCCCCTTTCATAACCCCAATAAATCTCCTGCACTTCTAACTCCAACTTGGTCAATGTTAACTCCATTTTGGGTCTGACAGTTTCTTTAACCAAATCTGAAGTCTGGTATATGAAGACTCACCAAATTGCTTCAAGTATCCCTAAGAAGGTCCTGACTGAGGATGCCACCACTGGACTAATGGCCCCTCAACCAGGAACTGAAAGATGTTTCATCCCAACCAACAATTTCTAGCTCCAAGAGGTAAGAAACAACAACGAACAAAACAAAAATCCATAAAGTCAACCATATTCCAACTTAGTGTAAGAAACAGGCATTTCAATGTGGTCCCAAAGGAATATTTATTAGGAGACTGGATAAAGGAGCCCCTCTGAAAACTACCACAAGAGGATTCCCTGTGACAGAAGTGCTGTTTTCCAAATCTGTATGTAGCTGGACTCAGCTTCTTTCAGGATTATAAAGTTTGAAGTGTTTGTTCCTTTTATATTCCAGACTATTAGGGATACTCCCCATTTACTGCCCTTAACAGATTAAGGTGGCATAGAACTACAGGCCCAAGTGTGAGCTCTTAGTTGCTTCTGGGACACATTTAACTCCAGCAGGTTCAGTTCTTCCACAATTGGAACATATAGTCCTAGAATAAGACACACTTACCTTTACTCTGAAAGCAAAAGACCTGGGTCACTATTAAGTGTTGATGTCCTTCCTTGAGACGGGGGAGAAGGGTGAAGATCTCAGTGCTCACTCAAAGATGACATACTAATAAGGAATATTTTACAATATAACTTGGAAAATAAACATTTTCTCAGTTTTAGCAAGTACCTTAGAATTCAAGTAATGGTTCATACTTAACTTTTCATTTATTATAGGAACTGGTGCTAGAGGTCTTTATGGCTAATTGGTTTTTGTTCCTCCACTGTTACCCTGCGTCCAAATACAGTCACCAACTTGGATTTCAGAAACTCAAGATTTCCACTCCATCTACTTTACTTGCCAGCTAATCATTGAGGACTTGCAGTAAGAGCTACTACACTAAGGGGTACAGGCCAATACAGGCTGAAGTTGTGGTACTGAAGCAGTCTCTGGCCCACCACCAGCCAATATGTACCATGGTTTGCATGTTGACTACAGCAATCTTTATAAGATTGAAAAAAAACAAAAAAAACCCCATGCCAGCTGCAAAGTAGGCTTTGGCAAATATGATGTAGAAGACATCACGAAGTAGAGCCATGGATTGTAAAGATGCCAAGATTGCTCTTTGTATCTCATGAGGAAGAAGAGAGCGAACAATGAAAAAGGCTAAGAGAAGAGAATCTCACAGTGCCAAAGAAAGTCAAGTCTTTCTTTTTATTGGATATGAAACATTGGGATGAGAAATATCAGTTAGAGGAATATATAAAAAACATTCAAGCAGGTGACTTGTAAGTTTCTTTCAAAGTAGTCCCAGTAGGATATGGATTAAAGAAACTTCAGATACAGTATATAGTAATTAAAGATAATTAAGTTGGAAAGGTATATGTTTTTCATTACCTTACAGTAATGGACACAGGACATGGTAAATGTCATCAAAAATTATTAAACTGTACCGTCTAAATTGTAAACTATACTGTAAACCATTGACAATATTTAGTTGCTATATTTCACTATCTGTATAACAGTTATAACAATGCTAACATCCATAAAAAAAAAAAAAGTTTTAAT